>JAQFZG010001186.1:0-23125 GCA_034695465.1 Entomobrya nicoleti | reverse complement strand
TGGACGAAAAAATAAAATTGACTTTTTTACTTCTGAACCTTAAAAATCAGTAAAAAATACTTCAAGTACTTCTTTATTTAATACTTACAGTACTAGTATTTTCATGTTATTGCTTTCGTTGATTACAGTTTCCCAAACAAATAACACATCACGTGGCATACATGTGGTTCGAAAGATTGATGGGTATTGAATCCCATTTACAATGATTAATCACTAATGAAGAGCTTAAAAAGCAAAAAAGGTTCTACTTTCTTCTCCCCAAAACACCACAAAAATATTTTTCTCCCCAATTCTCCCATCTCATCCCAAAAGTTTTCGAATAATAAATGATAAAATCTATGCACACAGTTATCAATTTCTATGAATCCTTAGCAAACGTGCATTATGCTTGCTTCTTAATGCATTTTTCCTAGCAAAAAAATTATGTGAACAAATGTTTGGAAAATATCTATTGTTTGCGTTGCATTTGAAAAGAGAGGAAATGAAGTAAACGATGAGAGAGTAAGTTGTTTTGTCATTGTAAAAGTAAAGTAAATCAAGTAAGTTTTACAGACAACACTTGCAGTAGCGCTTGCAAAAAGCAACTTGTTTGTTGTTCAAATAATTTTTTTTTTTTTAGCTAAAAAGCTTCTAGTTAGTAGACAAGAAGACAAGGCAAGGCAGAGGCAGACTCCTCATTTTGTTGTCTGGATATGGTGTGAACATCAAACATGTAATGAACAGAGATAACAAGAGATCCTCAAGGATTATTAAAAGCAACCAAGGGCGTCCAACCAGTAGTTTCGTTGTAGCTCATCTGAAAAGTTTCGGCTAGTTTCGCTCCTGTTATTATAAATACTTCTCGTTGTCATAAATACAATATCAGTAGAACAGAGCCCAACTCACTCTTAGACACAAGCAGAAAAGATTGATGATCATTCAAAATCATTTTTAATTTGGACGGGGAATACTGGAAAATGCTAAAAGAATAAGAGAGAGAAAGGAAGTGAAAGCCAGTTAGAGAGAGAGAGAGAGAGAGAGTGAGCGAGAGGAAAAAAATAGCAATGCAGTAAGTAATGTTGTTAGTCGGCACAAAACACAACAAAAGTAGCAGACCAGGATACGGATTACCGTTCACAATTTATGAGCAAAAGTGTAATTAATTTTTATCTGAGAAGCTCAATAACAATACAGACACCATACACACAACACAAACACAATAAGTCTATTATAACCAATGTTTGTACAAGTATATATATGCAGGTGAGTATTAGTATATTAACTATAGAGCATGGAAAATTGTTCATAATAAATATTTATACATATAGATAACCAAGAGAAGGTTTGGTTTTTCTTAAAAGAAATTTCCCAGTGTGTATGGTAGAAGGATGATGATACAATACGAAAGACTGTACGAATGTAAGTAAGCCATGCATGATATCATTATTATTACATCGTCTATAAATGTATATATGTATTACTATGATACACTTTTTACTTAGTTCCGATTTTTTTTCGCAGGAAATACAAGAACAACGGAAAGAAACAGGACAAAATAAGCAAGCAAAATGTAACACAGAAAGGCATATCTTTTCCCTAGAAAAGAGCATTTAAATTTACACATAGTAGTTATAAAGACACTTCCAGAAAAATCATGTCGGAAGGAGAGAAAATATATAAAAAAAGATAATAATAAAATAATAGTAAAAATACATCCGTCCATATATCCAGTACTACTGGCTTACTGAGGATTACCCCGTACAAGACACATCCGTCTGTCCTTTAACGGTCGGTGTCTGTCTGTCCGCTTGTGTAGGTATGTGTATTTCTGACTGTACTTGTATACGGGTATACATAGTCTAAAAGAGTGAAAAGTGGTTATTTATACACTGAACTGAATACGTTGGTTTTTTTCTTTCGTTTTCAATTTCAGACTTTCTCTGTTTTTGCATGTTTTTAACCCGAGCATTCCCAAGGAAAATGAAACGAGAATCATACCATGCATATAAGCACATATTATGTACATACATATTATGTAGCAGGCTGCTCTCGGGATTTGTTGTTGTTTGTTATGTTAAATGAGGCATGTGAATTTTAGCGAAAAAAGTTAACTAAAAAGGAACTTTTTTTCTGATGTGGCTATGGTAGTGGTGGTTGGTGGCGGCAGTGGTGATGAGGTGTAGAACACCATTATTTGCTAGTCATATTCAAGTATGTACATACATACATGATATATGTATATGTTTGTCTACGTCAATATATACCGCAAAAGAGAAACTAAAAAAGTGAGTATGTTCTATTTCCCGGTGATTTCTCACATTATTTATTAAATCCAAGGCTCCTTTAGATTACTATTTTGTTGCAAGCTTCACATGCTGCTTACTCATTTGATAAGTTGATGAGTTGGTTCAATTCACAATAACAACAAGTTTAATTATATGTACCTAGTAATGTTCGTTTCTTGCGTTCCCATAAGGCTTCCATTCTTATAGGTAGTTGATTTGGTCTTTATGTAGGTGCGTCGACCTTTATGGTATTGTTCTGGGAATGAAATTGAGATTAATTGAAGTTTTCAGAATTAATTAGCTAATAAGTCCAATGTTTTTTTTGTTAGATGGGTTCACTGAAGCGTGTCGGATTTTAAAGAAAGTTAATTAAATTTGTAATAATTTTTTCCTTTTTTATTTTTGGGGAAATAATCATAAGTTGTTTTTTTTACTTTACGTCAAAGCTGCTCTGGAGGTTTAAAAAATCTTACAAAGATTGGTTCCCTAACTTGAGAACTTAACTTTAGAATAGAACCCCATTTAATTTACTTTTTTTCATTTAGAGACGTCTGTTCAGAGGAATTGACTTTAAGCAAAAAAAATGGATAAACTATTAGGATTTTTATTTGGCTCCAACAGCCATTATTGCACAAACCGCATTTTAAATGCTGCCTGTCTAGACATAAAATCGATTGGAAAAATTAAGTGCACTTGTTACATAAGCTAAGGTTTAAAGATAAAAAAGGTGTAATTCACGCAACAACAATTAAGCTGTGTTAAAGATCAGACATATTGTATAAAAACATATAAATATGTATATACGTCTACTTTTAAGCGTTGCTTTTTTTTCTTTCTTTTTTCTTTTTAAGCGTCGCCCATTTTACATCAAATAGCAAATCTCTAAGGAACGTTCTTCCGGTTCAGGGTATTTCCACCCGTCCCTATAGAAAGTTTTCAAGTGTGACAGTAAAAAAAAACAGAATTGTGAATACAATAAACTTCTTTTCGTCTTTTGTCTTGTGTACATTTTCATCGTGATTCAGAATTCACGCCGAACTCTTACAATGAACTTCAAATTTGCCTTTCGCAATTTTAATAAGCATTTCCAAGTCTACTAACGTATTCAACACGATAGGGATAGTAATGTAAAGTGACAATTAAAATTTTGTACACTACATTTTTTAGTTATACGAAAAGAACAGTTTAGAAGCTAATTCTGGAACAGTTATTTAAAAGAAAAAAGAACTAATCGTATAAACGTGAATACTTACTTAATAATGACATAACATAAGTACAAGTGTACAAGATACAGTCAGTTCTTGGGAATCAAGTAGGCTCCAACAAAGAAACTTATTATTTGAGGGAAACTAGGCAGAAAAATGTGTATATTTTTCTACAATTGTTCGGGAAGGGAAAGAGGACGTTTCGTCATAAGTCCAGGACTTATGACAAGCTTATGTATGTATATTTTGACATTAGCTGTTTCCTGTTTCGTCTTAAGCGTTGTTATCATAGTCTGCACAGTTGTTTGGAGGAAACATTACAGCAAGTCCAAATTTAGGATTCAAGATGTAATAACTTAAAGAGTGTGTACTAATAATGCAAACATTTTGTGACATTGTTCACCCTTATGTCTTACATAATCTAATACCCGATACAAACCATGTATATAAGCTCATGTATCTTGTCCAATTTATGTATCTAACAGAACAATGTCTTTTGAAAACTGATACGAATTTTTGCTCACTTGTAAACCACGAGGTTCCCACTGTCTACAATTCTCTAATAAACCAACCCATTCCCTAAATGGCGCTTAGATGTAGTTTAATATGATGAGAAAAGTTTACGTTTTCGTTGTACGTTTACTTATTGTAAAAAATGTATAACTCAAGTTTAAAGTGTGCTTGTTTTTTCAGGAATGTAGGTAGACTAAATGATTAAGTTTTAAGTTAACTGAAGTTTAGTTTATTGAATTTACGTATTTTTTTAAACAAACAAATGTTTACATTATAAGGAGACATACTTTACTTGTAAAATGATACTTTTATCTTACTCTTATATATTCACTTTAAGGGTGCAGCTGGGATGTTTTGATGCCTATTAAAATGCTACTCGTACATTCCATTCCACCTCTTCCACGTCACGTACAAAGAGAGAAAACAGTTGTGAAGTAAGTGAGTGAGTGACTGAAGGATTTCTAAAACGTTAAAGCTCCTTGACATGAAACCGAAGTACAAGAGAGTAAAAATTTCATTCATTTTTACATTTTACATGATGCCTGCAAACAGAAAGAAGAAAGAACAAAAATAGAGAATGCACATCATGTTTCTCCATCTCTCTTTATTTGTAAGCCTTACATTTAATACGCGTCTCATAAAATCCACATGAATGTCATGCAAAATTATTTTATCAGTCTCACCCCACGGCTAAATAGTTTTGTAAATATTTGATTTCCACCGGCATGAAATCTACGGACACGAGTTTGGTGGAGAATGCATTTTTAAAACCACCGAACAATTATTATAGTCAAACTATAAAGCAGCTCTATTATTGTTATTGTGGTTGATGGTAAGACAGTAAGTAACATGGGAGAAGGCTGAAATTCAGACTCGGAATTCTTGTGGGTAAATTTCAAAAGGAAATTTCAAGAGATATGTGCACTTATGTATTTATGATATGTATTTATTTTATTATTTTATTCAATGTATGTCTCAATATATTTATTTAATATGTGTAGTATAATATACAATACACATTTATAAAGCGGGTCACTATACTATACTTTTTGCACCCGTGCCAAGCCATTGCTGAAAAAGAGTTGTCCCAAACCTTTTGTCTAAATCCAATTGGCGAAAAAAGCTATTCGAAAAATAGTTGACGAATGATAAGGTTAATGATAAGTATGTTTATCATTAGAAAATTATCTTGCAGAAATGAATGTACACTTGAAAGTTTGATTGCTTTGTCGTATGAGTTGGATAGGGTGGGTGTAGCTAATCCAGCACTATTTTGTGTGATGTAACACTGTCTTATGAATGAAATTTGGAAGTATTAAATTAATATTTTCTTTAAGATTAAGCTTTTTTCGGCCCACATACGCATATACAATTTTATGGACAACCTGCTCAAAAATCACCAACCTAAATTAGTTTTGAACACAAAATGTATTGTGTAGTGTATTTGAATAATAACTACTAAATTGAATATTTGTTTAAATTGATAAAATTATATTTATGCATATTGTCTTGATGGATAAGAAATATGATCGCTTGAATGCGAGTGTGAGCATTTATGTATGTCTCCTATTTTGGTGGCCACAGGCCTTAAACTTAAATGTTTTCTGATACTGAGCTCAGATACAATCTGGCTCTACTCTCTGTAACTGTATATGTATTATGCTTGTACTTAAAGAAGGCAAAGAACCTACAATAAAAGTGCTATGACACATTTAAAATAAGAATAAATACACAACATATTGTAACTAAATTCGACAAACCAACCGAACCGTAGCTACATATGGCTATGTGTATTGTGGTGGTGATGATGAGAAGATGAGATTGAAGAAAGTATATGCATGTGTAGTTCATCACAGGGAAAACTAGTTTCATTGGTACAGCGAATGAAGTTGTATATTTTTTAGAATTTTTATGACAGTTTGTTAGATATTTTCGGGGCTGTCATATACATTGACAGCTCCAATCTTTATCTTTACAATTTGTATTCATGTATGTAGGCACTTATTATTTCATAAATGCACCTTCAATAGAAGAATTAGTGGAGGAAAAGTTGCATTTCTATAGGATTAAACCACCCTCATAGACTGGAAGCGTAACTGATAGCCCATCATCCCATATCCATGGCCCTGCCACTAATTTCACGCAGACTTCTCTTAATCATACTACGAAGTTCACTGGTGCTTCAAACTAATTCAATTTTAATCAATAAGTTGACAGAAAAAGGGTCAACTGTTCCATACTGTTCAATCGAGACCGGTTGCGTCGTATTTTCGCTTTTGTAATGACATATTCGTTAGACGTCTGCTGAAATCGCCCTGTTTGATAGTTTTTTTTTAAATTTTCAGCTGTAACGCCATGCCAAGCCATGTGACACATCATCATCGACAGCAGACAATATCATCCAAACATGCATCCATTGGCACGTGTGTGCGCGTGATATTCATTTCATGAACGTTACAAATGAATGGATTACAAACTATAAATTTTTATGCAAAATTATGTGTGTATTATAGTATGTATGCATAACATACTCGACAAAATTAAAATCGTGAGTAATCGTGATGTTTACTGTATGCTGTATAGTTGGTTAATTCCTCAAAAGCTTTTATTTTTGAGCTGTCCACAATACACTAGTTTTGTTGATCGAATACACAATTGTAGAAAACATATAGTTCATGTGCTTGACGGATTAAATAGCAAAAGAATCCATTGCTTTGTTTTAGTTTAAATGTTACATAAATCATGGACACATGATCTTCGTAACGTTATTGTATCATGATGGGAAAAAGGAAAGGCGGTTACTTTTTACTTAAGTACAGCGACATAACATCTAAATCCCTCAATCGATATACATGAAACTTAGCATATGCAATCATAAAATAATCATGTTAATTAATATTGAAGACGACTACCATGTATGTATTTAAAAGTAAAAAAATGATTGTAGATATTGTAATATTATGTACAATTTTTACTACAGGTTTCTCTCTTTTATTTCTAATAACGATCCATATTTTTTTGCGTCAACTATGAAAAGCTTAAACAGACAAATTTCAAATACTCTCATGAGCAATATTAGATTCAAGCAAACAAGAATGATATAAATAGTTGATTCCTCAGACAAAGTGAATCAAAAAATATGAAAATGAATTGAAAACGCAGACAAAATAACTCTTAAAAAGCATCGAACCTTCCAAATACCTTCAATGTCTTATTTCTCCATTTTCGGTGTACGTACTTACATAACATACATCATCAATGGAAAACACGGACGTGGAAATATGGCAAAGTGAATGAATGAAGTAAGAAGACAAAGTTTAATCACTTATATTGATTAAAGCTTAGTACTGGTAATGGTTACAGTCTTTCAGTTACAGTTGTTAACAGTTACATGTACAAAGCAATCCATCTGTTTACTTTGGAATACATCATGCCTGCTCTTCTCTACAGTATTCTATTAGAAATGATCACGAAAAAGTGATGATGATGCGTTTCGTCATGAATTTCACTCTGCTTCTAAAACACAGGAAATCACGTAAAAAACGTATGAACCCATCATAACATAAGTAAAAACGGTATACTTTCATTCCCTTTGGGCTCTGGTAATGGTTATGATGGGTGCCGTTTTGCTGGGATGGAAGTTTTGGGAATTCAACTCCCTACCTCTCTCCAATGCCTAAAAAGTGTGCTTTCCAGGTAGCTAAAAGTATTCAATTGCAAAAACCACACTTTGCCAAACTGAAAATCATGCTTTACATCACCATCAAAGATAGAGATGAATATATCTTTTTGAAATTAGAAACTTTGAGCAACCTGTCAAAAAATCTTTTCACAGAAAAGGGTCTCAGGTTACATGAGTGAGAAGAAGGTAGGCACTCCGTCATTCTATCATCAATTATCAACCTGAAACTTTTTCTTGTAAGTAACTTAAGCAAATTCACCGACCACATCGATTGTATTCAGTATTCACTTATAAATTACTCTTATATGATTAGTTGCACGCACTTTTGGGAGACAAGTATAGCATGAAGCAACACCATTCTCAATCTTATATTACACCCAAATAATGTATTCCTTTGAAGTGATCACAGACTTCATATGGGTAAAAATGCATATATGTGTGAATTTCATGATTGTTACATAGAAGTCGGAGAAAACAACATTTGTATTTCTTTTTAAAGTGCTGACTCTATTAATTACTTTTTTTGTTGTTAGAATCCAAACTAAAGTTAAATATGCTTGTAGAATATTTTTACCTATTTGTTTTTGTGCTCCCTTTCTTTGTAACTTGATAACTGAACTGCAATTTGATTAGAAGTAAACTGAAAACTATACATACATATATTATCCTGGTCTGGTTGGCTCCAAAAGTTTGCATTGTAACAAACTTTGTCTGATTCAATTTTTCCATAATAATCCGCTTTGTTGTCAGGGAGCAGTAAGTTAACACTCATCCTAAGAGGATTATCGGTTGTTTCTAAATTTAAATATAATGTTCTTCAAGGATTTGGAAATATTGAAACTTTACCAAGGACTTTTCAAAGTGTTGTCATATATTTGTTTTTTATCATAATAAAATAACGTGCTAGTGCATATTTTTTTTCTTTTAAGTAACTATTGATATATTTTGTAATAACATGAAGTACAGAGAATCACGTGTGCGCCTACGCCTTGCCGGAAGGTTTGGGCATATTGTGTAAGTTTTAAAACAGTTTATATATAAATACATACACGGTTTTGTGTATATTTTCACAAAAAAAATTGACTTAAAACAAAAAGGCATGATGCATTGAATAGTTTATGTTTACTATATGAAAATGGCGTTGGAAGAAAGCCTGAAAAACGGAAAGTTTTGTGCAAACTTTTAAGTAGGATATGAAAAATAAGTAAGTAAACATTTTATGTTCATAAAAGTGATGGATGCATCGTAACACAAACTTATAATTTGACGATCCATAATTAAAATCAATACGAGAAGCGCCATCGTCATGAACCGTGTGCTAT
Organism: Entomobrya nicoleti; assembly: GCA_034695465.1. Lineage (NCBI taxonomy): Eukaryota > Metazoa > Arthropoda > Collembola > Entomobryomorpha > Entomobryidae > Entomobrya > Entomobrya nicoleti. The sequence continues at coordinate 14,139 of JAQFZG010001186.1, read as the reverse complement.
TGTACATTTCCAGCGCAGAGAGTGATGAAGGACACTTTATTTTTCCGTTAATATAGTGACGTGGATAATATATTCATGAGTTGGTATTATTCATTACGCAAAATTTCCATTGCTCACATGACAGTTATAATTATTATACGCTTCACGCGGTAAATCAATAGATAAATAGGTAAATGTATATGGCTATGGGTTCTTTGGCGCAATGTGCGTTCGTGCAGAAGGGATTTGCAATTTTGTGATGAAATAAAACACATCTGTTTATTAAAAAGCACGCACTGTGTAGGCTCTGGATATAACTCTATTTATAACAGCAACAGAGAAGAGCAGCAGGATATCAATAACGTCATCATCATCATCGTCATCCCCGAAAAGCAACAAAGATGCACAACAAGTTGCAGTTTTAGAAGTGTTGGAGCTCAGGAAAGAACTGGTACACTGCACTGAGTGGGTGTTTTAGGATGAATGAGAATCACAGTCGCGTCGTTATAATTTATCTTAAAGTTGTCGGACGAAATATCGGAATCACTAATCCAAACATTAATTTCCGAAAAGTACTTTATGAATATTTTGAAATGAGTAGTAAATTGTTCAGGAGACGATTATGAATAGGTCAACAACAATGCAAAAAATTGTATTAACCAACATATGTCATTTATGAAGATTCTCATCACATATCGAACGAAAAATAGATGTAATCATATTTCATAATTTCATTTTGTCAAACAAGACTAGAATGAGATTGAGAACGAGGCATTCCCGCATTTCCTTGTAAACCATGGCGTTTATTCTTGCAACCTCTATTGCGAATGTCTAAGGGGAAACGAAACAATTGAAATTTTACACTCGCATTCGCAGAAAGTCGCATGTTGTGTCTTTAGCATAATCAGAGCAAGCAACAGCAGCAGTGGTGGTGGTGGTGGTAACACATTAAAATAACGAATTCTGCCCGGTTTTAATCGCGCGTCAAAAGATTAATGACATGAAACAAGTGGATGGATAATACACGCCTCGAGTCTGCCTTTCTTCCTTCACATACGGAGAAAATTTTGCAAATGTGTAGAAAGTAGCAAAGGATTTCTTGCCTACTTGCGACTTTCTCCATCTCTTTCTGTCCCTTTTAAGTATTCACAAAATTTCCTTTTGTGCTTCAACACAAAAACCATAGTCGGCAAAAGAACGGGGGGAGAAGTTAGCTGGTTGGCATGCTTGCTTTATGTAATGGATTATGTACTTGTAATAGGCCTCCATCATCGTGAGACATTGACAAAAGAACGAGGGAAGCGTGTGTAGCTTATGGGTGTGCGTGCGTGGATTCGTCCAGATGAGAATAATTCTTTTTGTCAGCTCAAAGGAGGAAAGGCGTAATATTATTGTGAAATGGCAAGAAAACATTTCCTTTTCCCTGGTCGCCGCCACTAGAGCAGCCTGATGCCAATGCAAAATTTCTTCTTGTCATATTTCAACACTGCTTCATGCTACATACTTTTATTGCGGCGGAAGAAAAAGGGGAAATTTAAAAGTCAGTCTAGTCGGTCCACTGCCGGCGTTGTACATTTTTATTCACCTCGGGTAACACTTACTATCATCATCATCAAAGCTTTTCAACTTGTATACATTCATACTTTAAATCAAGCTTAACATATACCCAAATCAGGAGATCATTACCCGCCAAAAAAATTTGAATGAGGTCATGTGACTTGCATCTCAAAGGGACAGCAAAAAACTGATAGCCAATCCACTATCGGAGTTTGACCTGACATGACCTCATTCAAATTTTTTTGGCGGGTAATGATCTCCTGATTTGGGTATATGTTAAGCTTGCTTTAAATGTATAATGTATATTTGGTATGCCATTAACAATGTGTTTCAGCCGGTATTTTTTAGCCTTTTTATCGTTGATGCCTGCAAATCACTTATGCACTACTACGAACTTTCTATGGGATGTTCATGTGTGCATATATTCATAGTATGGACCATCTTACTAGTGAGGCTATTTGGACGCAGATGATGATGGCCATCGGGGTGATGGTGTGGAGGTGGAAGAAAATGTAAGATCCATTTGTCAGACCACCAACACCATCAATAAAGTAGAATCATCTTGAAAGTACCATATATACCTAAAGTGAGAGTTAACATGTCAGTAATGCATTTCTTTTGATGGGCTGCAGTGCACTCTAAAAGATGCCTACTTTGATGGCTACGAAACAAAAATTTGAGCGTGTAGGCGGCTATTTTATGAGGCTGGAAAACAGCATTTTATGTGCAGTGCAGGAAAACTGACCACATGATCGTTATAATCATCTGTATAGAAAAAAAGGACATGCATTGGTAGTTGTATTTATTTAAGTCTTCTTCAAGCAATTTTTTGAAACGTTGGTCGTTAAAAGATCAGAAGTGGGCATTGCCCCAATACCAACGTTGAAGATGACATGTAAATTAGCTAGTTTGCTTGTAGATGATTTCGTTAAGAAAATGTATTTGTTAACTTTTTACTGTTTTTATTTGATGATCTCTTTGATACTTTTAAACTTTATAGCATTTAAATAAATATGTAGGGAAGGATCAAGTTTTTTTCCCTACTTGCTATATGTGAAAAAAAAAACGTTTGACAGAAGTTTCCAAGAAAAATCATCTGAGTAATGTTACCCAAATTCTCAAACAAGTTTCAAAGAGAACAAAATTCCCTTGTTTCCTTATAAAAATAACATCTAAATTTTGAAATGTTCCATTTTCTTCTGTACGGAAGGAAAACGTCGACAAATATTCAAAGATCAAACAAAATTGCTCTTTTAAAAAATGCAAATAATGTGAAGGGGCCTACGCTACGCTGATGCTGACTGACAGTGAATCTTAAAAGGGTTACTGTTGTCTAGAGCTACATCGTCGTGGGAAACTCGGAATTTCCCATTGCCCTATTTGATATTCATACACATTTGTTGACAAACCATTTTCACGAGATGGAAAATTAACTTTGTTATTCACTACATTTAATGAACTGGAAAGTTACACAATATTTTATGAAACGAATAATATGTTTGATTACTAATGACCTTCTTTTTTGTAAACTATTGATTGTAAATTGATTGATGTATTACTTTCTCAACATTTACTCAAATATACATATTGAATGAAAACTGTACTTCAGTAAAAACAAAATCCATTAAAATGGAGATTTAAACAGTTTTGTTTTCATCAACTTTATTATCATTTAATACCGGGTAGCCAACCAGGATTCACTAAAGTTTATGAAGAACTCTGAAGAACTCGAACACGGCTGTGTGGAAGTATTTGTTGAGTTTTCATCCGTTTTATTTTTGCAATATATATAATTTCAAAACTCCTAATGGTAGTAGGCGTTTAAAATTAAATAAGAATGAAGAGTTATGCATAATAAAATATTTATTTAGCAGTTTGCGCGGTAAACAAACAATTAAGTTCGTGTGCATGTGTGCTTCGCGCATTGATTATTAACTTCCCTTTTGCATCAACGTGACAGACCTGTCGCCTTAAAGAAACACTTTCTAAAATTTATGTCCTTAAGTCTGTTATCATTAGTTTCATATTTTTTTAATGATCACAACTTAAACGCTACCCTTCGTTTCGCTTTAGAGAATCTTGAAGAGCGTATATAGAAATACGTGTTTGATGTGACGAATCCTATAGATAAAATCTCTACAAGCAAGACAAGCAGAATCTTTGTCATCGTTACTTTACAAATCCTCTAAGGCGCGTTGTTTTCATCGTCATCATCATCAAAACCATTATCATCTCTTCTGCAGGAACATCTACTATGTACCAAGTACCTACCACCGACAGCCTAAGAAAAAAAATACAAGGAGAAAAGTGTTGACATTTGACATGATCGGTTAAAAGGAAAGTTATGAAAGTGAAAAAAGTGACAGGCAGATCAAAACAGATATTATTCACAAGATCAATACTGTCAGTCTTGTCATATTTCACTGTCATTTTGTATATGAACACAAATACATATTTACAGCCGTCAATAAAATGTATTTTTAGTTTGTAGTTAATAGTTCAGAGCAGTAGTGTGTGGTGAATGGTTTCGGAGTAGGGGATGGATCGATTGTCTTTGTGTTTCTCTCTGTGATTAATTTTATGGTTTTTTTGTAACCATAACATACATTCATATATATATATATATATATTCATGTTTAGTGGACGTTAAAATAACAAATTGCTACAATGCACTTTGACGTTTTCAAAAAAAAAAATTATGATGAAAAGCTTTTTGATCAATATGTAAAAATTGTATGTTAAAATTATTGTTCAACCCTTGTAACCAAATAAAATATATAAATTTCGGAACATAATCTATCAATACATTCATGTATCTTTCTCAACACCGATATTTTATTCTTTTATGATTTTAACCGTATTATGATATTATTTAGTGGTAGCATTGGTCGAAAAATGGGTGAAGCATGGGAAAAATAGCATAGTTGCACGCAAACTTGTCGTTCACTATGTGACGTGACGTCCTCGCTTCCATGCCATGATACATTTATTTTTCTAGTCTTTTATGACAAAAATACATTTCAGTGGGAGATTCATGCTGGGATGCGATGATTTCAGCGTGAATGCCTTTGAAGTGCATGTGGACAATGGAGAAAGCTATTGAAATGGTGGCGGACAACTCATGCTCTCTGCTAAAAAGTCTCAAGTCTCTCAACTCACTCAGTCTCGCTCAGATAGAAAAAATAAACTTCTTACATATTTTGAAGTCTCTCTGCGACTAGCCGTTGTGGTGGTAGTAATATTTCTAAAAGTGCTATTACACCTTGAAAGCATCGTAGTCTGTACAAAGGCATAACATACAAAGTTAAATGAAACTACTTTTACATGTAAGGTGACTAGGGCAGCAGGTTTTTCAGTCTGACAATGAGAGTTCATAATACTGAAATAAATTGTGCCGTAAGAAAAACAGCTTGTAGTGCTTGTGGTGATTTGGATACGATTTCATGATGATTTTGTATTACCTTACAATGTTTGCTTTTTATTACGTTTATAGCTAATAGCTTATAGTGCATTATCATGAGATTTTTTGATTTTATAAATATACATGTGTGCATATATGAATATTTACAGAGAAGTTCTTCAAGTGACTGATCAAGAGGTAATAACAGCTTATTGAAGATTGTAAACTCATAAGCATTTTTAATGAGGATGATATTCTATATTTTACTAAAAATTCAAGCTTTTCGCCCACTCACTCACTCATTTTTAAATCAAATTAAATTTAAAGTTTGTGTTATGACTTTACTGATGTCAAGTAAATGAAGTATACAATTACCAATTTCCTTTCCTAAACGGCAAATCTTTTTCATCATATAAATCTATCTTGTATCTTGATTATTTTTTTCGCAGAAAACCTGACTCTATACATGTACTAGAAAGTTTAATATGATGTTTAATATCAACTAAACTGTGATGCTTTCTGATGTAATTAAATGGAAGGTGTTTTCGGCTTAAAAGCAATTTGGCACGTTTGTAGACATGTATACTTTTTCCCATTTAAAACTTTTGCCTGCTGGTTTTGACTTGTCAGACTTATTATTTGGATGTCGTCTATTCAATAGTTTTGACAATAAACCAATTTTCCTAGAAAATAAAATCCTTTTTTGTAACTAGCATACTTCCGTCGCCTTCATCATCCTCATATTCCTCATCATTAAAAAAAGATCGTGTCAGTCAATTTTAAATACTTGCTCGGATTTTCTCAAAACTACGATTTCACATTTGACATAATGAGGATGGAAGGAAAGAACTCATAATAAAAAGATTTTATGTAACAAGTTATATGAAAGGAGCTAGTGATTCATGATTTCCAATAAGTTAAGCGCGTATAATCAGATAAAGTCATGCGAATACAGCTGAGAGGAAAATATTATTAAATTCCTTTATTCATTATGAAGTATGATGATGACATTCAGAATCAGAAACATACACGTTCGGTACGTAAACTCACATGTTGCCTAAGACAATGTTTTTTTCGTTGTAGTTTATTTTCCAAAAAAAAATTTACACACCAAGTTTTCTAAGTACACTTGGTATTTATAAGCATTGAAAAATCAACATCATCTCAAATTCATCTATAGTTACTTTATAACAGTTACATAAGCTGTGTGGGAAGTATTTGTCTTGTTTGAGAAAGATGAAATAGAAAAAAAACGTTTTAGTTATGGATGCTACTGCCATAATGTTATTCTTACAGAAAAAAAACTTATTTTAAAAAGTGCTAAGGTTACATAACTTGGGAACCTTTTCTAGTATATTTTCTGAAGGTCTCTGAAAAAAAATCCATAAATTTGAGTCAAGTGAAGTGAGTAGTTTTACAAGAAAAAAATAATGATAACAATAATAATACAGAAGCAGTACTAAAAATACGTTGATATTACAAAGTCTGTAGGTTCATTCGTACTTTTTCCGACTTTTTTTCTGGGAATCAGCAAAAAAAATCCGTCGAATGAAAAAAGTGAATCTTTAGGAATGTTTCATGTAATATCATTCACAAGGACAAGAAAAACAATTCTGCTTGCAACCCGGTGTCAAGTGACACGTTCATCAGAAAATTCATGAGAAACAGAGAAACACGAACTCTTCCCTGTTACATTTTGTTTTTTTGTAAAATGAATTGGGTGAGTCGGTTTTGGTAGAATGCGAGAGGGAGGAGAAAAACGGAACAAATATGATGATTTTATGTTTGTATAAATGTATGTTTTTCTAAAAAATCATGTCAAAAGTCGGTCAAAACTGGTGCTGCCGTTGCTGCATGGTACAGTGATTTTACGAAATATGTTTTGTGTGGGTAGATTTATATCAATTGTGAGTATTGTGACACGAAAGTTATGAACTAGATACATAGGTAAATGTCGATAAAGTCATGCTCCCTTTGTCGAATGCTATTGAATATCAAAAAATTCGCCACTAAAATGATGCTGCATCATGTATCATGAAAGTAACAGTGTAACAAAAGAGGCGACTGGCGTAGGTGGCTGATTATGAGAAAAAGATGCATGTTGCATGCATGCATGTCGTGTGGTGTGTGGGGAAAGAAATCCGCGAATTTCTTTTGCGTAAAAAAATTTGTTCAAATTTCGGCCGAAGACGATCAGTTTTCTTGGAGAACGTGTCGTAGCAACGCCTCGAGTTGCAGAAGAAGAGAAAAGAAGTACGAAGAAGAAAATAGTCAAGTTAACTTTTTAACAGAGGCAAGCTTACTTTTTTTCTGTTTCTCCTGGTACTCATTTGTGTTTAAAAAAGTTATAAATGCGCTATTATAACGGCATAATTTACCTGTCATGAACACTAAATCCATAAATTTAATATATAAAAGGAGAAAGGAGAAAAGCAATTTTCATTTTTGTTCACAAAGCTTTGCACAAGAATTGTTTTTGCAGTCTAACCTTTTTCCTTTCTTTATGCTGTATGGCATTTTACCTTGGTCTCATTTATTCATTCATTCATTTTGGTTTTTTATAACAGCAACTCATCCACCATGACAGATTTTTGTTTAAAAAAAAGTTTTCAGCGAGAAAAAAAATACGTAGAAAAATGGGGAAGCCGGCTTGTATATATGACTGAGGATCTTTCTCTCAAAGACATAGGACTGGGTAGTAAACGAGTTGACGATCAGCATTGATGACATTAATTTGTAAAGTTACTACATACTAGCGAAAGAGAAAGCGAGACACGGAGGGAGAGACGGATAACTTTGATTGTTTCATCAGAATAAATTAGAAGGAAAAGAAAGAAAAAGTGGAATGAAGCAAGAGACAAGTGGTGGTGGTGATGGTGGCTGACTTGATGGTTTTCACTGTGGCACTGACACCAAAAAAAACTTCATTTTTTTGCTTTCATAAGAGCAACCAATGATCAAGTGTACTTGGAACTTGAAATTAATGAAGGAGTACGTATATTATTATGAAGCCAAGGAAAAGCTCAAGAAGAGTGGAAAATTAATTATATTTTTCCTGTGAAAAGCATTCAATCTCATTCGCGCAGATATTTCAATGATGATATTTTTATGACGAATTGGTTAGTTCGCGCGCGAGTTCAAATTTTTTAGTGAATTTGATAAATGTATTTGTTCAAGTATTTAATGGCATTTAGAATTTGCTTTTTATCTGTGATATTTGTTAGTTTCCACGTGGTATTCAATTTATGGTTGCTTTATTCACTCGCCTAAAGAGTGTATATCATCTCAAGGCAATAAAAGGAGCAATCAAGCACAGCACGCACGTGCACAAGCCGAACATTTTTTTGCTAATAACATACTCATAGATCATGTCACATATCACACGTCGTGATCCCTTGGAGGTGTGTCGGGGCGAGCCCAGAAAGGTTAACAATTTGATATTTTTTTTTACCATACTTTGAAGTAAGGGAGAAAAAAAACATGTCAACTATAAATGTACTTATTGTGCAATGCAAAATTCAATTAAAATACATGTAACTGTCGAAAATAAAAAAAGGACACGTTGCACAAACACGCGCTCGCAAACACGTAAAAATGAGCATGATTTTGCTCGCTACAAATTGAGAATGACAAGGTAACATTGAACATAACATTTATGAAACAATGTATCTGATGTTTGTTGGTGTTCTTATTTGATTGTTTATTTTTATGATCATTTTATTTCACAAATCTACTGAATATATGTATACATTATGTGCACTCTTTTATCTTTAAAGATACATTGTGCTCGGGGTTGCAGGAAGTGCAAACAAAATTCAGTTCCTCAAACAAAATTGAACAAGAGTGTTAAACAGCATATTTTATCTAAGGTATGCATATACTATCATCGCAAATTGTTTTACAAAAGGCTTCTTCCTTTTCAGAGAAGGCAAAGGAAAAATGTACTTTCTTCCTTTCCCCTCTTCTCTAGAGGCAGGTGCGGAAGAAAACTCAATTTACTTTATGAAAGGATGAAAACCTACATCGACACTGACTTCATCGTTATACCGACATGATGAGTATCTATAAACCATAGAAATTTATGGGCTAAGTAACTTTTTTCTTAATGCAGTATATTTACATAATAGATCAGCAAATTGGTTTACTGCAAATTACATATATTTTACCAAGGATATTACATACATTCAGGAAAACTTGTCAATGAACAATTTCTGACAAGATTCGGCATACTGGATGAAATTCAGGTTTTATTTAACTCTTAGAAGAGTAAAGTCAAAGTCTGTCATACGTACAATGTAAGTTTGCTGAACAAAGTTTCAGACATTTACATATTTGCTATTAGCTCTAGCTCGCTTTGCTGTGCTATTCAACAATTAAAAGCCTTTATAGTAAACTTATTATGCATGGCTCAAGTTTACTTTGCGCTCCTGACATTATCATACATGTATACACATTACACATATTGCTACAAAAATGCATGCGTGACACCATGTTTATTCAAATAATTTGATACTCTTGGGGGAAACAGTGTTTGGTGCAGTGCAATGACTTCCGATCAAAATGGTCATGTCATAGTCATGACCAATCTGCTAGATAACATGCCACAGTGTCCTCACAGAAGAAGTTTATTTACTTTTCTGTGTTCCCGTTAGTGTCTTTAGTTGGATGACTCGCATTTCCGGTATGAGTCTTTTTTCTTGACTCGTCCTCTTCTACTCGGACATTTTATGTTTTTTTACCCGTCATGTTTCCCTAATAACAACATACAGCATGACGGGAGAAACCACTCCTGCACTAACTTTTACAAGTTAACCAGGAATTTTTCAACAGTAGAGTTACTGCCGCAGCAGTGATCGTCTTTTCAGATGTTCATGCACTCAAATAAAAAAAGTTTCTTGAAACTCAGCTATTCTTGTAAATTACACACTGACTTCAGTTTGAGAGAGGTGGATAGACGAATATGCATATATTCATGCATAAAAATGCACAAAAAAAGGAAGTTAAAACTTGTATCCTCTTTTTTTAGACAGTGGTAGTAAACAAGAATAACTACGTTTAGAAAAGTGACTTGACTGTAACTACAAATACCTTTCTTTTCTCAAAAAAAAGAGGATGTAGTTCACTTCATCCCATCACATGACAAAAGCTTTGGCTTGGCAGTATTATTAACAGTCAGTCAGTCAAGTTGGTATGTATGGCAACTATTCATGGTATGACATAACATCGCATCACAGAGGTACGCATATTTTATCGAGCGTGACACAATAAATGCTAAGATGTGTAGTTGCAGCTTTGCAGTAGGAGAATATCAGCGTCAATGTGCTTTTATGATTTTATGGACATACCTTTTTCTTCGGCTTAGAGACGAGCCACTTTTCATTTTTTCAGTTCAGTTTGGGGAAAAACAGGGTAACCTCAGCTTTAGAATACAGACACATAACACATATGCTTCTTCGTCGGAACATCTTCCATTTTAACCATACAAGATCCATTACATCAACTACTACCACAAGCCATTATCATACATGAATTCCATTCCAACACCGCCACACAGCACATCATACAAGAAGACAGCATTTTTTTGGGTTTCTTCTTTCGTTTCGTTGTTGTTGACCGAAAAATGCGATGTAACAACAACAACCTCAAATGGACCAAAGAGACTAGCTTGTTGTGGTAAGTAGGGTATGTCATAGCTTTTGTCGTTCTGACTAGTGAACAATTTTAATGAAAACTTTACATTGCAATATGCCTAGAATGGTAGTATAAATGAAAAATTTGACATTTTCCATGCAACTGCTAGTAGTTATACTTATGCTATACTTACAGTTAGTCTTTGTATTTGTCGTTCCGCAAAATTGAATGAACAAAAGGAACGAAAATAGCATATCTGAGAGACTGTATAAGAATATATTTCAGCAGTTTACATAACTAAATGTGACAGATGCGATATTAATATTAACCTCGTTCAGGGATGCGGATAATTAAACCTTTAACTAATGTAATTTAATGTTTTTATTTAAGTGGAAGTGTGCTGGAAAGCAGTGATAAAATCAAAATGGTTAATTTGGAAAATGGGCTTGTTTGGGCAAACTTCATTATGGAAAAATTTTACAGTTGCGGCAAACAAAATTTCATTCATTCAATATAAATAATAAATGTTGTCGTTGTTGGAATGTGGAGGAAGGTGGGTCAGTCAGCCTCTGCTTGAATAAAGTGTGGGTGTAACTTAAACTCATATTCTCATGTCATACCTTATTTACTGGGGTGTAAAGTAGAAACCAACGTTGTTCCACAAACTAGGAATTTTTTTCTTGGGTTTTCACTGAATTTAATAGAATAAGTCGAATGCGCTGACAGGTAAATGTTACTCAAAATGGGAAAAGGCTCTCTTTAATCTAGTACAAGCGCAAATTTAACTTTGAGTTATAGGTGACAGAACTGTCTGAAACTAAAATAATATATGCACATTCACCTATCCGTGTTTATCATTAGGTTCCCAATAAGTAGTCACTCCAGGTTGATATGATAAGCAAAAAAAAAAATATTTCAGCCCACAATTAGAGGGATATAAGAAATGTAAAAAAAGATAAAACGATACAATAGTGATGGCTGTATAAACATTTTATCAAAAAAAGAAAGGCTATGACATTTAAATGTGACGTGAGGCTCAACTCAGGCTCGTAAGCAAAATTCACACAACAAAAATCTTTAGAATTGTGGCTAACTAAAGGAAAATTCTATGACAACTTCATTATCGATGATCTTCAAGTTAATATAGGTTAAAAGTTTTGGCTCTAGCTAAAACCATCCTCCGTACTATACTGGATACGAAGGTATAACATGCTATGCCATGAATCTCTCATATTATCATGACATCAAATCATATTTTTTGGCATTCATGGAAAAATATCAAGTCAAGCATGTAATATGATATCGGATCACAAACTCAGCTTAAGCTACTAATCTACATTTGTAGTTGATTCTTTATTTTTTGTAATGAACTTTTTGGAGTGGAAGCCGATAATAAAGTTAAAACCTAATCTGTGTGTGACAAACTAGTTACGTTTTAATAAGAATGTGACTTCAATTTCAGATACAAGTAATATCCTGGGAACAAAAATAAATAATTCATTTGGTAATTCACACAACATAACCTACATATTTGCATGTATGTTCAGTGTATAGCAACGTAGCGAATTTTGAGGTAAATCAAATATTACACTTTACACAAGGAATCAGCATGTATTTGTCCATTTAAAATATTAAATTGAGCCATTCCCTTTTGGCTTAAATGTAAGCATATTGTTTTCCCATTTTGGCATGACATCGTCAATATTTTTTTTAAACCTGGCTTTTGACTTTGTTCCTAGTTTTTCTGCCAAATACAAGTTTTATGCATTTTTAGTCAGTTCACAAAAGTTGGAAATGAACATTTTTACGATTTCCGTTTAACCATCTAATTTGTATTGTAACATCACCGCCACTATTATTATCATCATCATTGTCACGAAAGCAGAGGACAACATGCATAACAGCACATTAGTTATAAGGAAGAAAAAAATTACTTACTTGTTTGACTGTGTGACTGGAGCAGCAGTAACAAAAGCAAACTGTCGTAAACTACCAAATAAAGATAACTGAAAGAGAAGTAAAAAGAAAAGCAACAACATGAGCATATAATTGCCATCGTTCTTGTCGTTAGCATTCGAGAAAATAAACCATAAAAATAACACGGATACTATTACGACCACTATAACTTTTGCTGCTGCCTCTACCACTCTTGCAAAGCTGGACTGGAAATGTGACCGTGTGGCGAAAATAAAAAAATCGCTAGGACGAAAAAGGAGCAACAGAAAAAATGGCATAGTTTCTCCATTCTTTTATATTTATTGTGGTTTTTGCAGACAGAGAAAGAGCATGGATTCCATAATCATAAATAAATATATATATAACACCCATATTTTCGCTTTACTTGATTACAGATTATCCATCGCACAATCATCATTAAACTACATAAGTAACAGAGAACAGCGTTACTATTATTGCAGTTTTTATTTGTTAAATTTAGAAATGATCGTTTCCAGCTTTCGAGCCACAGTCAATGCCAAAATCCACGTAAAAAATAATAATGGTTTTATTATAATCGGGAAGCTCTCCTGTGTAACCATTCACATCACCCCGTCCCCGTCCAAACAAAATAAAGTTATTAAAACGAAAAAATTGTGTATCTAGAAAGCGATTCGAACACATTCCTCTTCATAATACTTGGTAAACACAAGGTTTTGAACACGTACTACTTGCTCGCGTCCGAGCCTATATTTCGACCCGGAGGCTAAAAATGAAAAGCGTTCTTGCACTAATCGGTCAAAATGTTTTGAGTTGCCGTACGGACGGACAAACAGAACGACACCATTTCTTCGCTTTCAACTACATAATTAGATGATTCCCGAATTCGTATCAGCACATATTTAACAAAAGTTACACACATTAACACATTGTGTTAGTGTGTAACTTTTGTTAAATATGTGCAAACAATGTGGTGTTCTTCTGTCATCAACATCTACCGTATATATTATGCACGCAAATACCAACACGACGGCTGGACAATACTAGACGACACTATCTATTTTTGAGTGGGAGTTAAATAAATGCTTTCATAATGATAATAGCCATGCTTCTAGCTCCATCATCAAATGGCATTAAAAATCTATGAAATCTAGTCTGCGTTTTGCAAAGTGTAAATAAGCAATAAATGTAAACATGAGCGCAATATAGAATTCATTGAATATATAGATCGGTAGGTAAGGATAGATATATTTATTATGCCATTGAACAAAGGAATAAAATGAGATCTTCGTTTATTAGCTTCTTGCAAGTTTGCTATTTACATGATGTGCCTTTCCTTTCTATTGTTTCCGTATCTGTTAAGGCCGTCTGCAGCCAAAGTATATTGGAATTCGTTTGAACTCCTAATCGGGATTGGGGTTATAATTACATCTATGCCATGCATACATTCATATATATGCACACGCACACATCATTATACTTCACCAGTTCACCGCACAACGTTTTAGTATCTCGCGTTTAATCTTTTGCTCTTGTCGTTGTTGTCGAATTTGCCGTTGAGAAAGGACCTTATTCCATTTACAAGGGGTCTGGGCCATATGGCCGTCAGTTATGAGTCACATATCAATCGAAAGCTC
>JAQFZG010001185.1:0-23142 GCA_034695465.1 Entomobrya nicoleti | reverse complement strand
ATATGTAGGGACCCTTAACGATGATGATAACTGGACAGACGATGATGATGATAAACTGGACACCATTTAATTCTAATATAGAGATTTACTATGAGAAAGCATCTGGCAAGCGATAAAAAAATGACCTAGATTTTGGAATTCTTAAAAAAAATCGGAGAAAAAATGAGGACATGTTCAATTATAATATTTAATTGACCCTATAATTAAATCTCATACGAACACTTCCCTATACAACTACTTGTCTCATTTGTACATGTTTTACGCCCTCGGTCTTTCTGCTGAGCTGATACAAACTCTATATTAGATGCTTTGCTTAAGTCATTTAAATAACATATGGGAATCTTACTATCTGGTAGGCATAATGGAGTATAAAATAAAAAAGGGATACTATATACTAAGGTTCTCTGACAGCAAAACACCTTTATTCAACAAAACATTCGCACAAGTCTCTAAGATTAATGAAAACATTAACAAAAATTTCGCTCCACTTTGCTACATAAATATTTACTGGTTAATATTAAAATTAACTCGGGTTACTTTTTATCATTTTAATAATAAATGTAAAAAAAATGTGTCGAATTCCTAAATGTCGTCGTTACAGTAACAGCAATAATTAAGCACGTGGAAGACTTTATTTTTACACGTGCACTAAAAAATTACGACCTTTTGCGAAAACATCAGCAATTTTATAAAACATATATGCACGTAAAAAATCTTCTATATAATATTTACATTTGTGTATTCTTATTCCGCATGATAAAAAGCCATGCTTGAGTGAAATGGCAATTACGCCAGGCAACATGTATCTAAACATTTGTTCGTTCGTTTGGCCTATTTTTCACGTCGGCTTAAACATTCCACATGAAAACGTGAAATAATTTCTGTAACCTAAAGACTGAGCCGTATTGTATCTGCTATGCACCACAAAGTTTTAAACAATAGAAGATGTAGTTTTTCAGTTATTCCGAAGCAATTAAACTGTAACTATATTTCTTTCCATGTTTGAAATTAGACAAACTGTTGGAAGAACTGTGACTATGAACTATGGATTTTAAATAAAGCCAGATTAACAAGTGATTAGACAATATCACGTTTTACAAATGATTGTGTTATAGTGACATTAAAAAATCATAGAATAGAAGGTAAAGACACGTGTCGTATGCGTTCTAAATTTCATAGATAAATAGCTGATGATTATTTCCGCGATATGATCATAAAATATGTTTATAGAGTGTAGTTAACTCGTTCAAAACATTTAACAAATGTGACATCGAAATTTTCTGACTTTTTAAAAATTAGCTAAGGCAATATTGCTATTAAATATATTTATTATTAAATATAGTGTAATAAATTAATTATATTTTTAGTTAAAATGATATAACAGATTTGAATTTGACTATTTTTCTTGTATTTTGGTCCAACGTACTTCACATACAACGTGTGTGTCAAATGTTTTTATCCCAACCACAACTCACATTGTTCCAAAATATTGGAAAGCAACTTTGGCTCATGGTTCATACTTATATTCATGTATCATTTTTATGGATTAATGCAGCGATATATAGTTAGAAAAGGTAATAAATGCTAATGAATACATAAATTGTTAATAAGAAAATACTTATTACATTTATATCTTGCCATTATTATTGGTCCTCCATAAAAACTTTCGTTGACTCGTTTTTGGCAATGTTTTAAATTTCTTCTTGAAACTTGTTCATATTTTTAAATAGTTTTCTGTAAAGCGCAAAGTTGTCTAAATGCGGATGACTTCGTATCATTTTTTTCTTTCGTGTTTGCAGGAAATGATTAAATTTCAGGTACTTTCTCCTATAAATTTAAAAGTTTTTACGTTAGTGCGAATTTTAATTCGACTAATATTGTAATTGCAAACTTAAAAACTTAATAGTTTTAGGGGTTTTATCTAGTCTAGTACACTTATAGCACTGGATTTTGTTGCAACTGAATTTTTATGGTAACTGCTTCATCCTTCTAGTTTCCACGGATGTGAACTCTATTTTAAATGAAGTAAAGTAGTAGTACTGAAAAATATACTACTACGTATGTAATCTTCCTGATGATCCGTGATTGGCATATATCCAAGTTTGATTTTCTAAAGGGCACGGAGGTGAAATAGAATATATGTACGTAGTTGCAGAAACATCATGAAACTGACCTTCTTAGTTTGGCTTTGGGCATTTAAATGTTTGAACTTTGGCAGCTTTTGTAATGCTTCGTGTCGGATTATTCTTTTTATGGCATTTTCCACCAGGCTATTTTTGCATGTATTTTTTTGTTAGTATTTTCCCATAGAACTGAATTTTTGTTTTGGTGTAGCTATGTATACAATATTGTAGATATTTTTCCAGATTTCTCTTATCGTAACATAACTTTACTTGTAAAGTGGTTTTATTCACAAATATATATTTATGATTCAATTTTTGAAATGATTCTCAATCCTTTTACTATCTGCCACAAAGGAAACAATGGAATGTACTAAAAGATTCAGTACTGTTGAATGTAATCGATTTGTCTAATTCCTAATGTAAAAAACTACAATACGATTCAATGAAATAATAAAGTCATTTCGAAGAGAGTAGACTTGGATCAATAAAACCAAATAGAAGTTTTTTTCAATGTGTGGTTTTAAAAATGATTTATTATGTACTCATTTGGATCCAGGCAAATAATATTAAATGCAAAAAACTGAATGCAAAATATTATGGCTTAAATGACTCTTACATTTTAAAATATTATTTTTCTATGAGCAGAAACTTGAGCAGCCAAGAAATGTAATAAAACCTACGAAGATACCAACTTGATACAATAAAATAGAACATCCTTTCATTACCACATATTATTACAATTCGATACACCATGATAAAATTTTAAAATAAGGCTGTCTCATGTTTTCATTAAATTCACCACCAAATCATACGGGGCTCATATTGGCTCACCTCTCTCGTGTTACATATCCTGCGCTTCGATGAATGATGAGTCAAACAACAAAATGTGTGCATATATTTTCCTTTCTTGGTTTTCAAACTACCAAGCAAACGCTGCAAAGATACTTTTTTATAGAAATTCTTTGCTGCGTAAATTTTATTACATAAAAATATATTTAGAACCTGATAATTTTGGGGTTTCATCACAAAGCTGTGTTGACCAGAACAGTCTAGGATGAAGTGGACTAAAGTAATATTGAATTATCTGTTTTTGCCCATACGATGTAATGTGACAATAAAACTTTTGCAATTACCGATCTTTAAGTATAAAACTGCTAGTGTCCGATTGGGGTTTTAAGGTACTATCATTCAAAACTACATTTAAAGACCAACGCTGTTATTTGCACCCACAACAATTCATTAACAGATAATTGTGTGTTAAACGGGATGTGATCATTTTCGAGCTTGATTAGGATAAAGTGTTACATGTGAAGTACAATTAACTCATATCGAACTTCAAAAAATGATAACAAAATAGTTACAAAATGTTGTCGTAAGCTACAAACATGTTTTTATGTTCCAAAGATTACGTTATTTTAATTAATACAATAGCTTGATCAACGGCAACATTTCAGGATATTAAAAACTTTCTAGTCGTTTGCTATATATACGCATTATTACGAAGCAGAAAAGCGAAGCTCAGCGAGTATTGACTTTACCGTGTTTGTCCGTCTGTCCGTGAGATCTGTCTCTGTGAGCACGATAACTCAAGAATGCGTTCAAATTTGGCATGAAGGTCACTATGGTTAAGGGCAAGGACCCTTTTTTCAGCATCCTAGGTCAAACCCCGAGGTCAAAGATCAATATCGAAAATTTTCAACCTCATCAAAGTGTACATCTGAATAGCGCAATCCAAAGCTCTCGTCCAGTAGATCACGAATCATAGGTCACTTGTGGTCACAGTGACCTCAGAGGGTCAGAAATCGGAATCAAAGTTTGCAATGTCAAACATATGTCATGTGACATCATTCGAAAGCATTTTTCATTGTCAGCAACAATGTTCAACACTTTCATTTGTAGCATTGTTTCAGCTTCGTCGTTATGATCGCTATAACAGCGGGTTTATTAATTCTGTTCTCATCTTCATTTAGTTGTATTGGATATGTTATTCCTTATCTTCGATATGTATAGGCCCTTGCGTCTTGCATGGTAAAACTTATAGAGTGTGCAGTTAAATTAATTGACCAACCGTGACCCGTATTACTTGTAAGACTAAATTTGATTTTTCCACAAATAAATCCATGGTTGGCATACCTTAACGTTTCTTCTCTGCGGACTAATTATGCTGCTAATAGCCTAAATAAAGCTTCAAGAAAACACCAGTTAGTAATGTTTTACTTTCTTTTACATAAATGTTTACTTGATTACATGACTTAGACACAATTTGAACTCAAAAGCCGAATGAATAACGAAGTGATTTGTCAAAAGAAATTTTGGTGTATTTGTTAACCAAATTTAATAT
This sequence comes from Entomobrya nicoleti, assembly GCA_034695465.1. Lineage (NCBI taxonomy): Eukaryota > Metazoa > Arthropoda > Collembola > Entomobryomorpha > Entomobryidae > Entomobrya > Entomobrya nicoleti. The sequence continues at coordinate 18,678 of JAQFZG010001185.1, read as the reverse complement.
TCTAAACTCATTAGGAAGTCGTTTAGTTCACTAATGATGAAGCATCCATGTATAACATAACCATCCTTATAAAACCGTCATTGTGTGACCAGAGTTTCGTCTTCTTTTCATTTGCGATCAAACAAAACGAAAAATTAATTCAGCTCTCAACCAGCCGTTGCTTTAGACTAAATTTAGTATTTACACGAATGTTTGCAATATTGTAACATATTTTTATGTTTATGTTTAAAAATACATATGTTATATCATATGTAATTACATATACACTGGTTCATTTTCGTAATAATGGATTCGTACATTAGAGAGATACATAAGTCTTTACCCCTGCCTTTCTTTAGAAAGCACATTGTTCTGCTAAGCAGAAAACGTTTCTTCAGTTAAGTTTAATTTTATTGTGCAACTACATACGAATCTACGTGAGAATATTATCCTTATAAAACAATTAAATTGGGTCCACATTGCTTTACCAACGAAAGTGTTTTATAACACTACATTCATATGTTAACTAAAAATAGCTTGTATTGCTATAATACGTAACAACATCCCATTTCATTTGCCAGCGTAATACATCACTTACCTGTACACTAAAAAGATCTAGCATATCAAATTACACCTTGTTACAAATTAAGCAATGCGTCATTGAAAGTCAAAGTAATAATAATGAAAATGAATTGTTTGGGTCACATTCTGACGCTTCAACTTCAACATTCTGCTTCAATTCTCAAGAAATGTCTCACTAAATAAAACAATGTAACCCGAAAGATTCCTACGCAAAAGATGTTTTGTGATAATTGTACTGATGTCTTATATTTATTGTTTTTTAACTTAAATTAGCTATACACGTCTTATTAAAATGGGTACAAAGATCCAGCAACGATGTTTTCATGGTTGATTAAATCACGAGCAAGCTTCTAATTTTTCGAAAAATATGATTCGAATAGTTTGGAGATTGTCTGCGCATAGTTAAACTTTATAATACAGAATACTGCGACTTTTTTTGTCAACAAATTGACAGACTTGAAGCTTTAAAAATATTGATACACATGTTAAATAACGTGACAGATTCATTTTGTTCTTAAACAATGTTATTAGACTAATTTGTTTTCTTGGACCTTGAAAATGACTCAAGAGCAATATGCCCTGTGGTAGACATTGCTAAAAAAAATTAATAGACCACTTTAAGATCTAATTTTTGTATATTGCAATGCTGTTTTTGAAGCTACATTTCGTTGAACTCTAGTTTCGATTGTATAAACCTTAAATTCCCGAAATATAACTTCGATTTTAAATTCTTATTGTCTTCAAGTTAAATCTGTCTACTTAGTCTCCTGTTCGCTACCAAACTTCTAATTCTTACAGCCACTCAGGATGTATATTATTTAGACACTCAACTTTCCTTCTTAATAATCAACAATCAATCGTAAAGGGTAAAAACTCATGAATACTTTTCTTTTAGTGTTCAGTATTTTTGACAGCTACCTTTGTTAAGGTTTTTGTTTATTCGTGTAAAACAAAAGTAGTTCGTCAATTAGATATAATAGAGGGGGCTTTTACATTTCATACGCCCAACAACATTTTTATTATATCAGTTTAAGGACATCAGTATTTAATCAAACCATTTCAGCAATTAAATTTGCTGTATTTAGAACAATCTTGTTGTACGTCTAAATGCCAAAGCGAAATATATTGATATAAATTGAATGAATGAATTGAGAAACAAACGTCAGTAAACTTTTTTATTTATTGTATTTCGCCATTTGTTCTCGCATAGGTTTCCATGATCATTATCACTTGTTTAAGCAAGGTAAAACGTGTCTATTTAATCTGACGTCATTCTACGGACGCTGGGATTCTATAGAGATTTGTTTAGAAAGAGAAGAGTTTAATGAAACGGCAATTACTTTATTAAACAATATTGTAAGCGTCATAATAAATATACACACATAAACTTGACATTTATATTTAGATTGCAATTGTATTTTCAACCAACTTGATCATTTCAGAGCGTATGAAATGCGTACTTTTATCATTTACTGACATTTGAAAGTATCATTTCCAAATTTAACTACTTGTAAATATTATGTCGTCATTTGTATCAGTTTTAAAAGTACTATACTTGTTTCAACCAAAACATAGCGTGAAATAAGTCAGCATGCAGCTTTTCTTCTTTTTTCAACCTAACTTTCCCTGGATACTTGCTACGTAGGAAAAAACAGTGCCTAAGCACATGAAGAATGCATTCAAAATGTTCATGCCAGCTTCTCTGTCGTATGTGATCTCTAAGATTCTACCACATTGTGGTGCTATATTTTTTTTTGTGCTCAGTCCGCAACAGACATTTCTCGTGTTCGGACGTACTTTCTCCACAGATATAGATCCACATAGCTGCTACGTCTCCGAATGTGAACTGTGTCTAACATGTTTCTCATGAATCTGGCGATAGCTGATTTATTTGTCCTATGCTTTGTGTACCTTCAACACTCTTGGCGAATATTATTGCTCGTAAGTCATAATTGTCATAATGTGTTTATGCGCCATTTATAGCAAAGATCATTAAATGAAATCGGTTTCCCATTCCAATATTTACTTTCTGCCACTCCTTTTTGACTTCATAACTAATACATACTGGAATCGTAATAAATCATCGATCATACTATGATGACTATACTGAAATGTTGTTTTATGAATAAAAAATGTTTTATTCGACACATTTTAGACCTCATGAAGGACCCAAGGTTCAAAACATAATTACTTCCATGACTTCCGTAATGGGCGTGGGTGTTGTTTAAACACTTAATGCATAAAACATGCACGTAAAACTATCGAATTCCTTATGTTTTCCATATTACATATTATTTTACCGGAATTACTAAAGTTCGGTCGAAATTAATACTATTCACTCTGTTCGTTCTCATATGAGCTGTCGTATTTTTGAAAAACACTTACCTCAAATGTCTCACAAGCTTTTGTTTTGCACAGAATTCGCAATTTCATACTGGATGTTATGCGTACTTGGAAGACATTATAAGTCGCCCACGCGACTTCTGCTGGGAACGTTGTTGTCAAAGGCATGAAAATGTTAAACTAATCTTGACAAGTCACAGATTTGTCTGGGAGAATATCATAAATAAGCTATTCGAGAAATTCATTAACTTGCTTCATATTCAGTTCGAAGAACAAACAAACATTCTACAAAAAATTTCAACTTAAAGTGTTCTAACTATTTTGGTATTGAGTTTTACATCACGTTAGATTCCCTGAAATTTATGTATTCATATTATGTCTACAGGTGTACAATGTACCGTATTGGATTTTTGATGATTTCATATAACCAGCAATTCCTCTGTAAAGGTCATTGATCATGTCAAGGAAAGATAGTATGCTGTATAATTTAGCAATTACACAAACTGAACTTAAATTTACACTACAACTTTATCAAAACGACTACTCTGTGCATCATCACTTTGACGTTTTACACTATTAGTTCACCAGTAGAATGTCAACGAAGTAAAATGATTTAATTGATAATTATTACGAAGATGAAATCGTAAGTATTGTGATCAAACTTTGTCAAGAGAGTCTCGTCTAAAACTCATTACTTATTGAATTAACAGCCAGTTAACGGTAAAATAGATGTCGATATCAGACGGGTGTCAGATTACATGTCATTACATGTCGTTTCGTGTCAGAATACATTCAGATTCATCTTAGTGTTTTCTTAATGTCTTGACATGACTTGTTTCCAGTAAATTGATTTTTATGGATAAAAGTATTTAGGTTTGGGTTTATGTGTTATCTAATTTAGTAAATGGGAAATTGGAGCAAATATACTGCTTCTATCTCCAATAAGAAATTGTCCTTATTTTCGTTGATCAGTGTGCCGCAGCATGTTCAACACTTATTTGTACGTGCTTTCTAATCAGATCTACGATTCTCTACAAGTGTATTTGTAGTATGTTTTTCCCATTCGATTAAACGCATTCCGAATATTTTTCTAGTCTGGACTAACTAAACTAAATTAAACTAACATTTCACCAAAGAACTGCTTGTTGTGTGGTTAAACTGTTGTGTTATTATTGTTGGTATTTCGTGAGAAAATAGGATTTTATGATTCCGTTGCTATCTTTAGGCAAACAGTTATTTGTAAAGTCTAGAACGATAAACGAAGAAGTCGAGCATAATATGACATTACTAAAATTCTAGATAAAACACTGTGACAGCATCCCCTTTTCATGTATCAATTTCACAATTCATTTGACACCATTGTTTGGTTTAACGTACAAAGTTTCAGTTATTGAAAGTTGTGAAAATAATTCGTTTAGGGCGAAAACAAAAAAAAATTATACAAGCAACATATTCTTGAAAACAGTTTTGTTTTTATAAATATAAGCAGTCTTGCTGCTAGACAAAAAGCAATGTGCATGTATAAATATCAACAACGGGCTAACTGAGTGCATAAATGAACTAGACAAATCAATGTAACTTATATCTGGTTTCCTCATCAGCGTATAACGCCTAAAAGAAATTGCTCGTTGACACTAAAAATAAGTTTTTGGTCAAACATGGTATGTTACATAATGTTTTGTAGACATAAATGTATAAGTGATAATTGTGCGTGCATGTAAATATGTGTTTTCGTTCAGTCTCAGTGTCCTCTATTTGAAGTTTCGTAATCTATTTAAAATATAAAATGTTTTCTGTAGAATAAATTTTGTACAGAACATTTGTAATTATGTAGTGTGATGTGTAGGGAAAAGTCCGTCCAGGAAATTTTCATCAAAGATATTAAACGTTCCTCACACAAATAAATATGATGTAATAGTGGTATTCTAAACTAGATTGTTTCAATGCACATTCTAACGACTAAATGTTAATCTGGCGTACCAAAAATTTCAAAACGAACTCATGGAAAGCTCGTCATAAATAGAAGGTTGTTTTGAGAAATGTTATAAAACAAAAGTAAAAATAATCAGTGTTCCCTATTTCCCACCTAAATTACCCGGGATGCTTCCCAAGTGGGAAATATTGGGAATTGCTGGGAAATTGTGGTAAATGGGAAATAAAGTGGGAAATATAAGACTTAATCGTTTTACTATTCTTTTTGAGTTTCTGACACTCTAAAGAGGTGTCACATTGACCTTGAGTATTTGCTTGGTACATTTAAGCGCATTTACTGTAATTGTGTATCATCTTATCCAAGAGATACCCATGTTATGCATTAATTTAAAAAAATATTAATTTTTATACAAATGTTTTTCTCAGAATACATTTTGATGGATAAAATAAACAAATTTAGAGCTTTTGAATACTTTAGAAATGTATAATGTGGGTTTTGAGACGACTTTGTTATCATTTCCCATATTTCCCACTTCCCACAAAAAGCAGAAAATTTTACTGGACACTATTTCCCATTATTTCCCACTATATTTCCCACCTGGTAAATACCACTCCGAAACACTGAAAATAATGTTATATCTTAAGAATGGAATTTCATTGAAATTGAAACTATTAGATTTCAGGCAATGTTTCAGAATATTGTATTCCATATATTGTGGAAATTGTAACCGATAACGTCATAGATTTCTAAACAATTCGGTAGTCTAAATACTTACGTACATGTTCGAGGTAACAATGAAACACGTGTTATACTTATACTTCATCGCATCTAACCAACTAACAACGTAATCTGTTTAAGAAGAATACAATTTTAAACGAAAGTTGTTTTAGTATGTAACCGATAATATTTGTGAAATGTATTTGAGCCCGATACAACTTAATGCCTGTATTCTTATTTTCGTGGAATCATGAATAAAGATTTTGAGTCATAGGAGGGACTGTTTATATGTAATAGTGGTTTTATATATGCATGAAAGGTAATCAACTCTAATTGGTTATAAGGTTATATTAGTTCAAATAAAGACTCTAGTTTGAACAAAAGCGCACGAGTTACATATAGTTTCCCAAACCTTTTGAAGGAATTAAACAAGTAAAACAATAGCGTGAAAATTATCATACTGAATCCACATGTTTTTATGCTTCGACATTCTGTTTCCCCGAAGCCCAACTTGTAGAAAAATATCTATGATGATAGTTGGGTATACTTTTTTATATTTATACAAGTTTACAGCTTAATAACTTCGATTGGAATTCGTTCGGTTTTCACACGTATATCAAACGTACGTTCGTGCATAATATAGTGTGTATTGTATATTCAGTTTGTTCTTAAATTGAGATAAAACGTCACTAAAAAGGTAATAAATAATAATTGGTTTCATAAGGCATTTAAAAATTACTCATGTAAAAGAACCTGCTACACAAAAATGTTTCATAATATCAACTAATTGGAATATTTCTACGTTAAGTTATTTACGAAAATTATTTACACAAATTCGAAAAGAGAAATCTTGCAATCGTTTACAACTTATTTCTTTTCTTTTTTGAAAACCAAACTAAACTTTGAAAGCCCGAATTTACTTTCCTCTACTTTGAAAACTAATACTGTGTTCAATACAACGATGTAGTCAAGCAAACTTAACATTATATTGTATCGTCGAAGATTTGTCAGTTCATCGATAAGCGACCTTCATTTTCTTTCCCGCCAAATGTTTTTTTAAAACTACTCTGTTAATGGATCCTTCTAATTTTCACGAAGTAAAACTTCCTCTCTGAAGATCATTTCATTGCATTTTATGCACACGGTATTTATGTCAGCTTAAGTGCATGTACAACAAAGATATTTCAAGGTTTGTTTGACACGACATGAGCATTGTTGCATGACATGACGCCACTTTCAGTAATGTAAATGTTACACAATAAATGACGGTTTATGGAAAAACTCCATCAAATTCATAAACATATCAAGAAATGTAGCATGTCATGCCGTATAAGTCGACTATGTCACCAATATATTAGACACTATGTTCTATGTAGAATGGAAGACTACTTAAATACAATTAAAACATTCACAATGAAGATGACAAGCTGCTGGAATCTTAATACACATGCAATCATCTAATTTATGCAAGTACGAAATTTTTTATTCGTACAAATTATGTCTGATCATAAATAGCCAAGTATAGAATCTGTAATGTTTGCTGCCCCGTCTAACTTCTGTATCAGATGGGGTGAACCAATACACTTGACAATCAGAGTAATATCTAGTGGCAAGTTTTGAATTTGCTTGACTTTGTGCTTTTGTGTGATATCAATTTATTCCGCCAGGGTACTCAAGTAGCTGTACTAGTCGTAAGCGTCTTTTTTATGTATCTCATCTGTAATATCTACATATTGTAACGTTATATTACAAAACATTACAGTGAATACGACAAAGATGTGAGTTAATCTATTTACATTTAAAATCGTGCAATTATAAATTGCTGTTTTATAATCAGATCTCTTGAAATAACATTTTAGCTTTTCATGGCCGTGAAAAAATCTTGTGACCTTGAAAAAGGCCACATTTTATTGACTTAATATTTGTGTACACATTGAACATTTCTTCTCTGGTGATATCAATTTACATCAAAGTAGATTTTGATGCTATAACACAAGTGATGTTTGTATCTTTATACAATATTTAGTATCTACATACACACAACAAATATAATGTAACGTCGAATACACGATGACCTATCATAAGAATCACTGTTTATGTAAATTATTACTAACTTACCATTTGATAACTTTAAATCTCATTTTGTATAACTTTTAATATAATTTTTCAAGTTTACTATGTCTATCAGAATATCACTACAGTATCATGTTACACGTAAAATACAAAGATATGTGTAGTACGGCGTCTTTCTTCGCAGAAGCGTTTAACTTCCTCTTTTATGGGTTGCTAGGTAAACGGACTAGTAATACGAAAAGCTGCTAGTATTATGTTTTACCTTTGCTGTTCACCTTTCTTTTAGAAAACAAATATTGGCAACTGCCATGCCATAAATAAATATAATATCGCACACCAATGAAATCAAATTGAACTTTGTATAGCTATCTAGACTGAACCTACACAGTAAAGCCAAAACGGTTTATTAAATTGTTGACTAAAAATTGTGCCAGAAATTATAATAATGATTATCAAAATACACTTTTCGTAAATTAGGCTAAACTAACACAACTTTTACATCTAACAAGGAACCCTTCCCAAGTGTGAGTAGCGTAGAGCTTAACGAAATGTGGATTCTAGGACAGTTTTTATCATAGATTAAGATTCCGAAGACATTTTGCTGTAAAAATGATGTTGGGTTCCTGTTTCAGTACTTAGCTTACGTCTTAAATGCATGAACTTTCATTCAAAAACTTATATGTATTTTGGACTAACACTAGGCGGTATTTCTATAATGATTTTTATTGAATATTTACGCGTAGAACAATCGTTTAAGTAAATTTTTGATAAAAATTTATTAATACAAGCCCGTAATATTCATGTAATCTGCCGAAAAACTAGCCATTTACCTTAAATACGGGTGTAAAGACCATACTGGTGCAAAAACCAAATGTCAATTTTACAGCAAATTGTCTTCGGAATCTTAATCTACGATAAAAACTGTCCTAGAATCCACATTTCGTTAAGCTCTACGCTCCTCACACTTGGGAAGGGTTCCTTGTAAGTTCAAAAACAGTTCATTAGTAGTAATGCACATATAAAACTCTAAAGTTTTTAGGTTATCATGTTTATAACGTAAAATAAAGCAGTAAAACATTTCGAGATCTCGCATTTTCCTTCCTTGGCTTTTCCCTATCATGCATACCTGTCACAATACATTTTACTGTTTTAAGCTAATTTATTTCGAAAATTTGAAATTCACAAATGAAATACGCATTGTAAAAGTTTGATGAATATGTTCCGTAAATTGTATTTTGGAAACCATTGATTCCGAGTGAAACATTCGATAGCGTCGCTTTGCACTGTCAAAACGTTTCACCTAATATTTTAAGACACCCTAAGCTGACTAGCTTGTAAATTTGCATCATAGATGGAATTGCTATCGATAAAAGCAGTCAGTCTAGAGCTAGTGTAGTCTACTGAATGACAGATGAAAAAATAAATAATTCAAGTTGAAATTTCGATTTAAATTGATCATCTTGCGGCTTTTTGTACCTACATGAGTTTTTGATGCTGAAAAAAGCAATACTGTTGTTTTTGAAATCTTTTGTGTGAGCTTAATAAAAATAATATTTTTCTGTTGTCACTACCAAGTATACATATGAATTATATGTTGTCAATTGTAGCCAATCTAGATCATAGAAAAATCAAAAGAGCTTCAGCCCTGGTAATTCATCAAAAAATTTACTATGATTTTGCGTTTTTTCACATAGTTTAGCATTGATTTTTAACGTTGAGGTCTAACTTATCCGCTGAATTAAACATAAATCATTCACCATTTCCAGTTGAACACCAAGTTTTAGAATCAAAAAGTTTCTAAATTTACCTTTTGATCTTGAGGTTAAACCCCAGACCCTGTCAGAAAAATATGCAGTTGCCTTTGTTTACACCTGTTTCATTTTTTTGTGTACAGTAATATGAAAAGGTTCTTTTGACGGTTTTCTTATTTTTATGGTCTGGTTGCATTAGATTTCCTTTTTGTTTGTTCATGCTTTCACTTTCTCCATCACTACTTAATTCATTCTCCAGGTGCATCCGTTTGTCATAATCACTTTGATGATAATTTGTGCTAAGATGAAACAAGTTAGTTCGGTTGCGAAAACCGTTTGACTGGAAACATAAGTTAAGTAAAATCTGTTCTCATATTGCTAACCAGAGTAAAAAAAATCCACTTTGCAATCCCAATATCATCTGAAGTTTTCAATATTGTAAGACATTTAGCACTGATAAAAGTGAGGTTGGTCTTTTTTAGCTACATATTAACATTATAAATAGCTTGACTCCACTTTTGAAGGCTTCAGAAATAAAATAATGTATCGGCGTGTATATTTACAGCTTGACCTTCAACTCTCAGCGTAATAAAAACATTAAACTATTTTAGTTTGTTCTCAATTTAACCTCTGGCAATGTTTATTTTAAAGAATTCATTAATTTTATTTTTAACTTAAACATAAGTGCTTTTCAGTAAAGCTAAGGAAATAATGCCCACGTGTATATTTATTTAGTAATGACAGTTTGGAAAGTAAAGAATTTCTGCATTAAATATGAAAAAGCTTTTCGATATTGTTATTTATTTAATCAACAAATGTTAAAATTGTTTAAAGTAAACAGCTCCCTCTGGATGCCGACTAAAACTATTTGCATTACATTATTGACTCTGACAAACTTTGTTGGTTGATTCAAGAGCTACTATAGAATAAAATAAATGACGCACTTAAGTAATTTACTTTTTCCTGACCTTATGCTACGCAAACAGAAAACGCAAGTTTAGTATTATTTTGCGAAATAACTGAAACAGTATTGCTGATGAAAACCTAATGCTTTTATGTTATTATGGAAAAAGTTTTGTTTTAATGTCAAATATGCACTTATATTTTATATACACGGCATGATTTTCCATGTATAGGGATTCCCTGATATATAAATAAATCTCGATGTTACTAAAATGCAGGAATTTACTAAAGCCAAATTTTTTACCTCATTAAGAAGAACTTTATAAATTAAGTTCTTATTTGTTTTCAACTGTCCACTGTTTTATTTGGTTTGCAGTACCATTGTATATTTTCATGTAAAAGTTTGAAAGGTTTAAAACCACTTCTGTGTATGTTATGATCAGCGTTCCGGCGTGGTATTTACCAGGTGGGAAATATGCTGGGAAATAATGGTAATTTGTGTCGAGCAAAATATTTTGTTTTTGATGGGAAATGGGAAATATGGGAAATAAGGGAAATGAAGTGTTACCAGGACAGCAAGACTGCTGCCTGATGTGAGCACGGGAATCAGGTGTGAAGTGGTACAGTACAACAGCTGTCCAGCTCACACAAGTGGACAAAAAACATCAATTGGCAGGCACAACAAAGGCAAGCAGTGGGAAGTGGAACCGCAGCCGCCTTGAAAAATCCATGTAATGCTGAATGACTGCCCAACCAAAAAATACACCCTTCGTTTAACCAACGTTTTCCTTCTGTGTAATGTAGTTTTGCATGGAGAAGGATCAATTTGAAAAAAAGTGAAAACACCTGTTTTTTGTTATTAGTTATTTATTTGTGTATCAGTAGCAGCCTAGTGTGTCAACTCAATTAATTATTGTTTTAAAGCAAACTTGTGCTACTCAAAAATAGAGGTAATTTTATAGAACTAATTAAATTATTTTTATCTCAAAATCATTTTTATCAATTTCAATCAGACACCATGTCCTTTTTAGGAATGGATGAAGACCCACACTATTATCATGTCTACAAATGGATTTCAGAAGAATCTCAAATGGAACATGATGACGAAGATAGTGAACATTCGACCTTGGAGGAGTATTCAGTTACGGATTTCACCTCACCTAACTTCATGGAAGTTTCCTTTGTCCAGTCGGAAAACTCCAGTGATCCTCCCTCGCCATATTCAGTAATATCTGAATCCTCACTCGTGTCGACTCCCACTCTCTCAGCGGATCCTATGATACCCTCAGCATTTAGCGTAACATTGGGATCGAGGGCACCATCTTCAGTCATCACGACTCCATGGTCAGTCACCCAGACACCCCCACCAGTCCACACGACACCATCATCCGTCACCACGACACCATTATCAGTCACCACGACACCAGTTTCAGTCACCACGACACCACTATCAATCACCACGACGCCATTATTAGTCACCACGACGCCATTATTAGTCACCACGACACCACTATCAGTCCCCAGGACATCACCATCTTCAGTGGCCACGACACTTTCATCCGTCACCATGACACCACCACCAATTACCATGACACCAATTACCATGACACCAACATCAATCTCATCTTTAATGATACCGGAATTATTGGAATCAAATGTCGCTTCTAATCCACCTTCCTATAACTTGTCATCAGTTTCCACGACGACGCCACCAGGTTCCCTGACAACATCATCAGGCTCACCGTCTTTGCCCTTATCCAATGGGGCACTAGACTCTGCGTCTAATATTCCTGTTACCACGGATACTGGTGAAGCTGCAGCTTCAAAAAGTCTGGCGATGGTTCTTGGTAAAGGCAAGAAAAAGGACCCTGTCTGGTCATTATTTACTGAAGTAGAGGAGAACACTATCAATGGCACCGGAGTATTGTGCCTCAAACGATTCCAGAAATGTATTGCCTGTGGGCTTCAAGTAAGTGCGAAAGCAGATAGAATGCGGAAGCACGTGTCAACAGGATGTCGACCCCAAAGTAAATTTATTTGACTTGCAAGTTTGAGAGTTTAGTTTTTTAGAATAATGACTGATTATTTATGTTTAATATTTATAAATTTGTGTTAACAGAATTTGTGAGAGCTCAAAGGCCAACTGCTCAACCCGACTTAATTAGTAGTGATGGAAATGATTACACTGATGTTCAAGTGACATTTGAATCAAATTCCTCAGCACATACCACAACTGACTCCACAGCTTCCAAAACTAAACAGCAAAAATTGAACACATTTGTTGATAAAACTACCACCACAAAAGCACAGAGAAAGAATTTAGACCTGATGGCGGCTCAATTTTGGTATGCGTCAAATTTGGCATTCTCGGCTGCTAATTTGAAGACATGGAAAGATTTTTGTGCTGCGATGAGACCTGGCTACGACCCTCCAAGTGAAGACATGCTATCCGGTTCACTTCTTGATATTACATACAGCGACCTTCGCAAGCAAATGGAAACAGATATATTGGGAAAAGAAGGAACCTTAATACAAGATGGATGGAGTAATATCCACAATGCTCCAATACTGAGCCATTCAGTCATTTGCAATGGAGAGGCATACTTGATTAATTCTATTGAATGCAAAGGGGAAAAGAAAACAGCTGCCTACTGTGCAAGTAAATTTGAAGAAACGATGCTACAGTTAAGGAGCCAGGGATTCGAAGTGGTCGCAGGGTCCACTGACAATTGCAATACTATGATTGCAATGAGACGAATTCTGCAATCTAAGTATCCTCATCTGTTGCTATATGGTTGTACACCCCACATGCTTAACAAACTTTGTGAAGAAGTATCACCAAAAGAAACCTTGGTAAAAATTAATGAGGTTAGATTCTATTAAATTACTTTTAAATCAAAATATGTACTTTAAAGTTTCTACATTGAAATTGTTTTTTAATCTCATTTCAGGTTTCCAAATTTTTTCGTGATCACCACAAACCTGCCGCTTTACTGGCTGAGCGAAAGGGACTGAAGCCTCAGTTACCAGCTTCAACTCGATGGATTAGTCATTTGGAATGCGTGAGGACTTTCTTGGGAAATCGAACAAAGTACATCGAAATTGGACAGATCCAAGGTGCCTGTCCAGAAAAAATAGTTGAAAGTGTAAACAGTTTGGAAATTTTTCGAAGCGCAACCCTATTGCTTTCTCGTATGGAAGCCATATCAGTAGAAATGTTGAAGGTTGGATTTTAAAATTCTTTCGAAAATCAGTGCTTAGAATTTATTAATTTTCAATTTTGTAATAGAATTAATTTTATTTGTGTAAATTATTACTTTTTCTATGCAGTCACAAGAGGACAGTTCGAATGTCGCCGATGCCGTGCACTCATGGCTAAAGTTGTATAACAATCCAATCTGAAGTTCTAATAAAACTGCTGTCCAATCCAAAATGGACATTGCGATAGAACCGTTCTTTTTTGTGGCTTACTTGATGCATCCAAAATATCAAGGTAGTAGAAAGCAGCAGTTGTAATATTATCTTCGAATATCAAACATTTTACTATCATTTTTAATTCGTGTCATTAATTTAATTTAAGGTGAGTTACTGTCATCCGACCAACGTGACCAAGCACTTGATTTGATGTTGGATAAATCGCCAGAATACGTTACTGTTGCTCACGCCTTTTTGTCCAAGGATACGACGTTTTTTCCGAAGTCTGCATTGCATGAAACGGTAATGAACTCATCGCACCCGGCAAATTGGTGGAATAGTTTAAAACACCGAAAAGAGATTCCTGCTGGATTAATTGAGTTCTTGCGGCCAATGTACAGATGCCCATCAAGTACAGCATCAATTGAACGTGTTTTTTCCACTTATGGATTTGTGCAAACAGAGCACCGTAACCGATTGACCCAAGACAAAGTTATGAAATTGAGTTTCAACTTCAGAGCACTACGTAAGCAAGACGAGGCATACAGTCGAAAACGAAAGTTAATGCAGCCAAATAGTTCTAAGACATAAATCTTCCATTGTTATGCGTACAACTTTTAATTTGCCTTTTGTAATGAATAGAACTTTAATAAATTAAATTGATTATTTTTATAAAATGTACTACTGAAGATGAATTAATTGTTTTATGTAATGTAAATACAGGTTCAGTAAGTTGTTGCTGAGTACACCTTTCCCTGTTTCAAATAAAGTATAAACACCAGAATATACATTTTTTCTGATTGGAATGATAAATATCTTGAGTAATGCATAAAACAAATGCGTTAGGTGTGTAATTTCCCCGTGAAATTTTCATTTCCCACGATTTCCCATATTTCCCATATTTACCACCATTTCCCATATTTACCACTATTTCCCAGGTGGGAAGCAATTTGGCATTTTTGAGTGGGAAATAAGGAACACTGGTTATGATTATCATGTTTAGCCCATGTCTACTGTTTCGGTTCTGATACAAATATCGGAAATTTTCCGATCAAATCCAATCCGATTTCATCCGATATAAATGTCGGAACGGATCGGGGGTACACCTGATCGGATCGTATATCAGAATCGGAATTGGAAATTATTCAATTTCGAATCCAATATTCCGATATCCTTAAAAACAATAAATATCCCAAAAGTATCGCTTTTTGAAGCTACAAAGTAATTTGTATTTAAATTTGAGTGTTAAAATACGTCAAAAAGTATCAATTATGCAAAATTTTGTAGCTAATTTGATTTTTTCGTAAATTTGGCAACATTTCTGAACCTCCCAAATTTTTAAATGGAAAATGTAATATTACTGCTTAAAAACTATCGTCGGAAATCCGATCCAATCAAATCCGATATTTCCCGATATATCGGAAAACTAAAAAATGACCATCGGTATCGGAAATCGGAAACACAGATTCTGATCGGAATCGGATCGGAATCGGAATTTTTCCATTGGATCGGATCGGAACGAAACACTACCTATGCCCCACGCATGATCTTTCAAGGTCAATTATTAAAGTTCAATCACGAGTAACATCTAAAATGTCAATTTGAGTTTACACCACGTCAATTTCAATGATGCAAATTGCGTACAATAAATGAAGATTCCAGAAAAAGTTCATTTTAGTCTCATGTTGTTGTTGCAGTGACGCAAAATATTGAAGAAATTTCCTTTCCATTGACGCAAACTAATAACGGGGCAATTCTGCTACTAATACATATTTTCATTGAACTCAACTTTAACAAGGCATTCTAAAAAGATACGAGAACCTTGAGTTTGAATATATTCGGTTTTCCTAAGAACCAGCTCTCTGAGCACCTTTTCCAATTTCATTGATAATATATAAATAGGAATAGTACTACTATTGCATAATTGCTAATGTCACCTTTTCCTACCTTATAATTTCTTGTTCTTTAAACCAATGCAGAGTTTTGTTGCTAATTGCAAGTTGCGCTGCTTCATTTAGATAGTTTACTGAAATTGACTGACATTGAAAATCATTTTCAAGAAAACGGTAGACATATGAGAAAAGCAATTCACGTGTTTAGAAATGCATACTGCTTTTGTTATTGACAGCTGAGCTGAAACTGAATCCACAATTAACGTTTTGAATGTCTGTGGTATGCGGTAATTGTGGTAGCATTTTGAACTAAACCTATAGACACTGTTTGTGGCTTTGTGCCATGCATGAAAAACGTATGCATGACCACAGAAACTTCCCCACAGAACGCAACTAGTGTATCATTTGAGTCTTTTGTATTGTCTTTGATGTGGTAGCATTTGAATGAATTGTTGGAGTAGCTACTAAAGTTGAACGCAAAATAGTTTCTAAAGTGTGTAATTTTCGGGAAATGAGTACATGTTTTGGCCGTGTCGTTTTACTTTACCAAAAAAGGTTGCCTGTATGAAACATAGGCTTTTTTCTTCTAAACAGATTTAAAAACTACTTTTGTAGAAAAATTTGTAGTAGTAATGATAAAATTACTTTTGATAAAATGGTATACAAATTCAGCTAGATTTTTTCAGTATTAGCCAGCTTTATTATTAACAGACAGGGAATTTTCATAAGTTGCAAATATGCCGATGTTAGGAGTATGTTAATGTAGAAAACTTTATGAACAGTAACCGTGTACTAAATCCTTATACTTCGTGTTTTATATCATTCACATGCATTCACATCTTAAAGTAATTCACGGAAAGTAGATATTCACTAATGTTTTCGGAGAGCTCTTGACTTTTGATAAGATGCTTAACTAAATGTAAGTCCATACGGACATGAAGCTCACTTATGAAAGAGCTCAGAGATGAAAGATTCAAGTGGGGTCAAAAAGATGTCAAAAAGACAACTTCACTTTAGAAGAAAAAGGAATATACCTGAAAATATGTCATATGTAGAGTATTATAGTTTAATGAAAATAATTTATAAGCTTTTGAGTCAAATAAGATGATTACCTTGGAAACATAACCTATGAATTTAAGTAATAATATGTAAAAGAAGGGTTTGACGAATGTAGGAGTACATTTGCATTTAAACAAACCCGCTGTAATAGCGATCATAACGACGTAGCTGAAACAACGCTGCGTATAGAAACAATATTGACGATCATTGTAGATAAAGTTTTAAAGTGATCACAATGCTTACAGCGGAAGACATTCTGTTTCCGCTTTCTGTACAGAAAGGTGAGCGGTATTTGGTTTGATTCCTTTGTTGTTGAGAGAGTTGTGAGTTTTGGTTAACAAGCTTTTAATCATTTAGGATAGGAAAGATTTATTTGTTACAAGAAACAGTGCGGCACACGTTCATGGAGGCTTATACAATACATCGTCCAATGCATAGTCTAAGAGCAACAAAACGAAATGGAAACTTACGGTTCTTAACGTTCTAACACACAAAAATACGATATGCAAAAGAGAAAACAGACAATTTTTTGTGGCAATGGTTTGTAGCTTTCTACAATACAATCTGATGCGTGGGATGAAATAAATCTCATGGAAAGCAAGAACACTTCCAAACCACTCACGTCAGCTTAGATGTCCTAAAATGGTACTAGTTTTCATCTTCTCGGAGCGTTCTGGTTTCCTTTAGCTCAGTCTGCAAAATAGTTTTCTCCGGTTCGGACCTAATCTCGCTGGAGTGGTGGAGCAATAAAAAATAGTGTTTTATACGATTATACATTTTTATACAAACAACGTTTGCGAAAATAGGATACTAAACTATTTTTACTTTGGCAGAGTTTATCCTATCAAACCAGGGCCTTTGTCAATTTTTGATTGCGGTGAATAAGTTAATAAATTAGAGTTTGCAGACAATTCTACAATAGTTCACTTGTATATCATGCCAGTACTCAAATGTGTTGTTATAGTTTCTTCTTGAATTTGAAGGACAGCGCGGGGTAATATGAGAAATGCCTAACTCCTTTTACTTATATTTTAAGTTTAGTAAAGATAAATAACTGAAGTTTCATCGTTATTAAAATACAAATATGTCTATGTTTTCTTCCCTAAACTATTTTTTGAAACGTGCGTCTGTTGCTGTTCGCCATGCAGAGTTATTCACGGAACCGTCCCATAATTCATTCCTTCAAGAAAGTACGTTTTCAAGCAAGTCTTCGCCATTCGTTAAAAATGAAAGTGTAGTTGCCAATCCTACCAGCTATAGTAGATACATAAATATTTTAACAGACACTGGTGAAATCATAAATGCCATTAACACATCAACATCAGAGAGTGGATCAAACTACATCCATTTAGATACCTCTGTAGGAATTTTAGAAGTTGGAGATAACTACACAAGTGAAAGTGATGCGAAATTTTCCAACGAAACATTTGCAAATGCCGATTTGTTATTTGAAAATTGGTGGAATATTTTTGACGAAAGGTACATGAGACATGGCTGGGGATGGACAGTTACTTTGACAGTAGCTTATTTGCTAATTCTGGTTGTCGGGGTGATTGGAAACGTAATGGTAATTTTGGTTGTTTTACTACGTCCTAAAATGAGATCTGTGACAAATATGTTCATCATGAATCTGGCAGTAGCAGACCTATTCGTCATTGTTTTTTGTGTGCCTTCAACACTATTGGCAAATATATTTGCTCGTAAGACACCCAATTTTACTTTTTTCACTGCAGTTATTCTAGCAAATGATTAAATACTTTGTACGATCTGTCAGCATAATATATTTTTTGGTTGTTCTTTTGTCTCAAATTTCAGCTTGGATTCTCGGTTCATTCATGTGCAAGGCTGTGGCATATGTTCAAGGAGTCTCTGTATGCGCTTCTGCCTACAGCTTGGCTGCAATCTCGCTGGATAGGTAAGCTAATGGAAATTCTTATATAAATATATTTTTCAATTTCCTCATTTTGTTCAATAAACCATTATTTAGGTCAATGTTTTAATTTTAAATCCAATGCAATCTATTACCTGCCAT
>JAQFZG010001184.1:0-23149 GCA_034695465.1 Entomobrya nicoleti | reverse complement strand
GATTACTGCGGCATGTTTTGAAATTTCGAAGGGGCCTGGACCCTTTATGTGAGGTCATTTGGGCAAAGTGATTTTTTCCTCTCATTACTAATTATAAGAGGTAACTTTTCCAACATGTTTAAATTTTTTATGAAAATAGCGTCTCAAACTCAGGTCGAATCCGTGCGGACTTACAGACATACATACCTACACATTTAAAAAAGACAGATAAAGTCAAACTGCTTGGCTACTTCATCAGCAGCAGATTTTCTTTCAGAAATGCGTAATGCCTACAAAACACAAACCCACGAAATTCCGGGTATCAAAAAAGCCGAAAAGAAAATTAGTAAATATGGTCAACTGTTTACCTTGGTCTTTTACTTGTAAAGTGTGTGGTGTGGTGTAACATTTCTCGACTTGACTACTGCTGCAAATGTTTATAGGCATTCTTACTCACTTGTCAGTCACTTAAGTACGTCATACCCGGTGAAAACGGAAGAGAGTGAGAAGCTCATAGTGGCTTTACTCAACTCATGCATGGCTTTGCATCACGACAACTCACCACGACACATTTAAAAGTGTAAACACAGAAAAATGTTGTTCCAGGTTTTTACGGGATTTTCTGTTTCTGACTTGACTTGTTCCACGACAACAAATAACAAGCTTCTTTCTTCCTCTCTTGCCTTTCTCTTCCTACGAAATAACCAAAAGAGAAAGCAGCAACATGTATATAAAAACCTTGCTTGTTTCCCTGAAACTCGGCAAGCACAAAAGTTTATTTGAGTTAAGCAGAGTGAGAGTGAGAAGATGATGAACATACGTGAACAAGGTTTTCTTTCCTATTCTGTTCAGCTTTCATGGTAAATGACCATACCCAATAAAAACCATGAATCTTTTAGATGACTTTATTCGTTCGCTTACACTTACACCACCAAAAATGGACATGTGAGAAATAAAAAGTAATTTTTATGAAGGCGTTTTATTTTTGTATACGTTTTCATTTCCATGGGATGGGCTGGACTTTATGCCATACAAACTTTTTTGCATTCTTATTTATTGTTACAATTTACTGGACAACAACGCAAAGCATTCAATGCGAAATTGCACTCTATTCATAAATAAATATGCTTACCAATACAACTCAATACAAGTAAATATTCTTTTTCTCACATAGATCGACTTCATAACTAATGGATTAAATGGATTAAATATATAAATAAGAGTTACTAGGTTTTGGTGGAGCACACATTTATTTTTTTGCTGAGCATCAGAAGAAAAAAACATAAATAACAATATTCTGGGTGTAATCATAGAAAATGCAGACAAGCAGACACGTAGACACAGCTAAAAAGTCAGAAGTGTACACATTCGTTTCATCCTTTAAAACAATATAAAGAGGGGAATGCGAAATAAATAAAAAAAACGTTTCATGGAAGAAAGAAAACCTAAATATTGTATGCCTTTTTAAGTCGAGAAACTCAGCCAAAATCACATTCACACCTTAAAATATAAATAAACTTCAAAAGAGAAGAGGATGGAAAGGAATTGTGTTTGTGTGTGTAAACTGTGATATGATGACGTGGATTCCAGAAGGCATGCTTTCGCTCAAAACATTTCCTGTTGTTTTCGCTTGAATATCAAATAATGGTGAAAGGAAAGGGGAACGGTACTGCAAAGACGTTTATTTAAAAGAGATGAGTATCAATATGATCTTATGGGTGTATATACATATGTACATGAAAGTACGTGCGTTTGCCTGTGCGCTCAACGCTGTATGTTTGAATAACATGAGTGTACTCTCAGTTTGGAAAGTAGATTATGAATGTCATTGCTGCAGTAGCTTATTTCCCATCATATTACTTTTTTATCTGGAATATGTGATTGCTTTAGCTAACAAGATCCAAGTTTACATGTTTACTTTGGTCATGAAGTGGAATCAAACTTTTACTTGTACCTCAGGCATGTTTTAAATTTGAATTGTCCAACTAACTGGTGGGATTTTAACCTTTCAGAATTCTATTCTTGCATTTGACTCGGTCGTCGTCACACAAAAAGTTAATACACGTGTCGTGTCTGAATCCTTGAAACTTTAAGAAATTTTGGCTCGTTAAGTCTAGAAATTTGTCTTTTGAACCATTTGATCATTTACGCAAAGTCATGTAGGCTTGTACCCTTTGTTGCCTTTAGGTAATATATCGAATTACACTGATTTATTGTTTTCATTTGTTCTTGCAACGGAAACTGCTGTACCAAATAGTTGTGTTTTTGATATGAAGCAAAATGTATAGCATTTTTCATTTGATGCAATACCAATCACTAATCAAGGTTAATGTCCACAAAAAACGTTGGGAAGGGATTTTCCAGGAAAAAGTCGATTTTATGTTGTACACTACTCCCAAGTATTTTTCAACGTGTACATAACCAAACTACTGCAGCTTGTTGTTTATCTATTCGATTTGGTAAAAAAAAAATACAACAGTGCAGCCAGTGCAGATATGCATGCATGCTGAAAATAAGGTCGTTTGAATAAAATGCCATTCAGTTAGTCGCACTGTTGCATTTTCTGTTGAAGAGTTCGACGGAAACAGAAACAAAAAAAAACATCAGTAAAGCAAAAGAATGTATAAGTTGAGCGTAAGGGTACAAAAACATTAAATAGGGAAGCAAACATGCCATTAACTTTATGGTATGGGCCGGTATGTGTATCATTAAAAAAGAAACGGTTGCTCATTTGCACAAAAGATTAACTCTCGCTGTTTTACTGCTGACTACATAACACATCTGAGCTTTATACTCATTTTTGTACGCAAGAAAAGAAACTCAAAGTCATTTACAACAAGTCTTTTCCCTAATTTCCAGAGAAATGCAGACTGGGCCACGCCAGGCAGACAATTTTCTTATCTCACACACACGCGTGTAAATGGGTGTAACGTATAATAGCACTTATTTTTTGTCCCCAGTTCAGCTGCACAAGATTGCACGTGTTTTAAATTGTAATACAGTGAATAAGGGTATATGACGTGTTCATCTTGTTGGCGAAAAGTTAAAAGACATGAAAATAAGGCGTTAAGAAAAACTTTTTTTTGCTTTTCTCATTTGCCAAGGGATTTTATCATTCGTTCTACGAGAGTGATAACTTTTTAATTGCACACGATTTTAATTGTCGTTTAATTTTCCAAAGAAGCATTAATTGAAGGGACAGTTTGAAAGAGAAATTGTTCAAGTAAAGCTTAAACTCAAATCATGGAAAAATGTTCTAGAGTGGCTTCAGTTTAAAAAAGATCAAAATATCGTATTGAGCTTGGTCGTTGAATCATTCATACCATTTAACTTTGGCAACTACGTTTTAGTCAGTTACAGAATCGAATCCGTTCATTTTAATTGCACATACAAAATCAATACTAAATATGTTCTAAGATATATATAAACACATAAAGAGACTAAAGATGATACGACAAATCGTATCTCAGACTTAATTGTATTCTATTTGAACATAAATGTTCTGCCATCTTTTTTTTAGATTGTTAGATTGTGCTGATAGGATAGCAGAGGCTGAAATATCCGTTGCTATAAGCGGTTGCAAATGCATGATACTACACTAAAAACGTCTATAATGTTGCTCTGGTAGCTTTGCAAGCGTTTTTAAATTTTTCTGATTCAAATATGCCCTTGGGCTGCTGTACAAGCTGATTTCAGAATTCCAAACATCATGAAAATTCGACGGTACAAAAATTTACGAAGCAAAAAATTGCATTATGCCGCCGCTACACAATTACAACAACCTATATTTCATGCTCTGCTCCTCCATCAATACAACCTGTAAACAAATTGATTCAATTATGAGTAAAATGTCTGCAGTCTTGTCTGAGAAACGAGACGTTTCCTATTATTCTTAGATTCTGACTCAGTTTTTATTCTATGACAGATATACATATAATGTTAATTTATTGATGAAAAAGTTCAATATTCGCCGTCTCAGCAGCACAAATAATGTGCCTTGTACACGCATGAATATTCGACAGTTATTGTGTTTTTCCTATATGGAAAGCACGTCTCTTTTTTATCAGCTACCATCATTATTTTATTGAGAAAGCACTTTGAAAACTTATTACATGCTCTCTGTATGTATGGACAAAACTTCTATTCTTATATATTTTACGAAAATGGAAACTTTTGTACTGAAAAAATCTTCGTATCACGTATCAATTACTCTTCATCTGTATAAGTTTCCACCAATGGAAATTGATGTGCTGGATACGATGTGTTGGCAAAAATTAAACCGCATGCATATTGAAAAAGAAACTCAAATGCGTCTTTATAGTGTTTCATCATACGTTTACTTCTGATCAAACTTTTCACACACATTTTTCCTTCAGTTAAATAATTCACTAGAAAATAATTAAGAAAGTTAGATTAAGCATCTTTGTAGAACTTATTAATTGTATGAAAACGTGCCAGTGAAAAACGTTCTCATTCTTGCGAGAGAAAAAAAACACTCATTTAAACAGTAAGGCTCACTCAATAAGGCTTTCACCCAGAAAAAATAAAAATAAAGAATAAGAATGAACAAAAATACAAAGTCTTGCAAACCAAAAATCATAACGAAATTATTGAAGTATGTGAGAATTCTTTCCACTCCAATTTTTCACGTTAGTTTTGCAATAATGATTGCTTGTGATTGGTAAAAATAATAATACCTGATGTTGCCGAAAAAAAATACATAGAGTACATGTGTGATTTGTATAAATTGTCGTGTTCACATTGTGTAACATTGTCTATTAAAGTGTTATCAATTTTATATTTCCTATTTACACGAACCGTGCCATTACTAACTCATTGATTTTGTCATATTTATAAATTACCTAGAAAATTGGCTTTAGTAACGGTAAAATTGGTTCTGAACAATGCTTTCAAGTCAAAGTAAATTCAATTTTTTAAGAAAAGTTTCAAAAACATGGTTTGCCTTGAGCCACCGTTTAGAAGTTTGAGCAATAAATGTGTTTAAGATTTGTGTAATACTTGTTTATTAACGTGTTTATTAACTCAATTTATCAAGGTTTCGATAATAATTACAAACTTGTATAACTTTCCAGCCACTTCAGTGGTTTGATTCTCAGCTGGTGGAAACACGCTAGTGTCCAAAGTTTGGATTTCATGAGTAGAATAACCGAATAACGTGAACGGAAAGGCAGAATGGAAAGATTCTTTGTGGTCCGTTGTAAAGCGATGAACAACTATGAAGCAATACTTCATTATTGCCTTTTCCAAGGTTTATTACATGTTGGGATTGATTTTTCTTCTGGGATAGTGCACCCCAGTCCTTCCCACGAATTCGGAAGGAAAAGCACGGCTGCATTAGAGTATTATAAATAGTAACCAGTAAAAGAAAAAGAGAAAGGTTTAATTTTTAAACAGGACAATGTGCAATCACATTAGTAACGGAATATATTATGGGAATGACGAACCCACACACATATTTTGATCATGTTTCTACAAGTTGTCTTGTTGAAACAAATTCACATCATCTGAGCTATAAATACATGAGTATACATATTTTTAGCCTTTAATTTATTTATTACCTCAGAAGATATGAGCCTTCATCGTCGACTGCTTCTAATCCGAATGTCATAAAATTCCATAATGGGAGAATATTTGAATAATATCCTATCCACGTGCAGTAGTATAGAAAGCACAGATTTGAGAAATGCTTTAAGAATAAATGACATCCTAACCACTACTATACCAGGCTAACCAAAAACACCACATTTCAAAACCGCGAATGCTCATTTCCTGGTAAGATTGCACAGGAAACATCATACTAGCAATTTTGCTAAGGATTATGACAGGTTACCTTGTACATGGAATGGGAAGAATGTTTTTGTCGTGAAAGAGTTGAAAGAAAAGAAATTATTAGACATCTGTCAGGTAGACATCAATTACATAACATCATATTGACGTTCTAACGCATATATTGTAATGTGCAGATAATAACATCATCAGAGGAGGAAAAAAAACTAGGAGGGGTAGTGGAAAGAATTACGGAGATGAAGAGTTCCGTACCAGTAGTAGTATATGTCTACAATCAGCATATACAAAATTTTGTCGAATTTTTTTTTTTGCTACTATTTTCTTTTCATAACTTGATGGATAATGTATTATTTAACACAAATATTCAACATATCTCTACTTACAAGCCCAACTTGATGCACAATAAAAAGATAGTTAATTAAATATTTACTCACTGCCGTCAAAATGTCTACGATACAATTCAACGTAGCGGTATAAGTATAAGGTTTAATTGGTATTCCAAGAAAGCCATTTCTACCTATCACAAGTCAGGCACAGGATTTTATTGTACTATATTTTGTACTTAATTAAACAGGAAAAATGAAAGGCTTGATTGTGATGGACATGCTTAAAAAACATGTTTTATTATAATAAAGTTTCTTTAAAGTTTGAAAACTAAGTTAAGCCTTAACAACATCTAGAAGCTATTTACGTAGGTAGTATTGACTACCTAATTGTTATTAAAAATGAAAATGAAATTAACAATTCAATTGAAATTTAACCAGACGTATTTGGCTACCATGCTAAATTGATTCCTTATGTTTATAATTATTTTGTAATAGTGACTACGGGGAAAGTAAAAAAAACTGGAGGACTCAGAGAAAGCTTAGTTTAGGACGAAGGGACGGACATAAATACGTATATCACATAACAAGCAACCATCTCGTCTTGATGGAACATAATGAGATTTAAATCTCACAAGGCAATTTAATTAGCACTGTGTACACTGTAAACTTACTCAACTAGACAATCTAAAGCGCTTCGTTGCTACTGATTCTTATTTCATCTTCATCCGAAACAATTTAATGTTCTTTTAAGCACAAATTCTCCTTTACTTCAGAAAGATTAAATCCCATTAAAATTTTACATGTAAATTTTTACATAGTGATCCTTATAATAACAGATTGTCTATCATTGCTAAAGCTTTCAGGCTTTCAAATTCAAACAATCAACTTCACTGTCGACAATATACAATTTAATTTTTTTCTCATTTTCGTCGAGAAGGAAGTTAATTTCGACCGTTCCACTTTGTAACTACAGAGATACGCTACGCTGTAGATAACTATGACTGCCTGCCAACATGTAATAATTTAGTGATCAGTTCAGTATACATATAAACAGGAAGTTTAAATATAGTTTTAAGCGTGGCAATTTGTTACGGGGTCTGAGAGAAGAAGAAGAATAATAATAGGTAGATAATAATAGGTAGACACGTGGAAGATACGATGTAAAGTAGGTACCTGACTTGAATTAAGGTAACTGTCGTGTTATCCCATTTCATTTTTGTATTTTTCTCAGGATCTAGATGAAGACGATGATGAAAATGACTTTTAGACAGTGATGTGCAACGCAAACAAAATCAGTCCTGAAAAAACTGCAGAAGATTCTTGTATCCCAAAAAGATAAATCATTTTTATGAAAGTATGTGCATTGCATGTTATGATAATCTTTGTAAAACCAAGATACCATGCCCATTTTTACTAGCGAAAGCAAAAATATATAATGTTTCCATATTTGAAATGCACTGTTACCACACAAACATTGTCATCATTACATCTTGTCCTTGTCTTATACTACCTCCACACGACGCGTCCAAGGTCGTTCGTTTTTGTACTGGCAAAGTTTTTATTACTTGCACAGCAGTGCATCCGTTCACGATCATTATTTCATCATCATAAGCATCAGTATCATTAATGATATGTGATGCTGTTATGTCACTTTCCTAGTCACCCAATATCATCATCACAACCACCACAAAATATGAATTTGACGATAAGAATCATTATGGAAAAATCAATATAAAGTTAGCAAGCTACGTCGCCAACTTCCACAAAACACAATATTGCTAGAATTCTTCTGTTTTTTTGCTGAATTAGTTTGTCTGGGGAATGATTATCGACACAATTTCCTTTTTCAACATCGCATTTCGTTTCTTTTCCACCTTGTTCTCTAACATTGCTTTATAATTCATCCGCACATGAATACAGCATCAAGACTTAATGGTTTTTCGGTGCATTTGATTTTAGAAATCTCATTCTCCAACTTCAGACATCAAAAATTAAAACATACTAGTTATAAAATACTTTTACTGATGGCTAACAAAGATTCTCAACACGAAGATATAAAGTTGGTGAATACGATGTCATTACTTTTTGCAAAAACTGAGTCCCCTGTGCTTGAGTCTCCAAAGGAAATATGTATTTTGGTCATGATGATGTCTATGAAAATGATGGTGATGTAATGGTGTGTGTAGTTCCCCAGAATTGCACATTTTTATCTCTAGAAATCATAAAAGAGAAAGCTTTTTTGGGTTGTTTTCACCTATCGTCATACTTTGCCATTCTGTCAATGATCACATATTATCTTTTGTGAAGACGAGCTAGTATACCTGTACACAAATAGATAAATATATCTATTTACTACCGTCCCCTTCAGAAACACTTTCAATCTATCGTAACATCTTATACAAAAAAACATACAGTTGATGATAAGGAAGAGTAAGTAATAAGAATGATATTTTAGACAAGTAGTTTGAACATGTACAAGGAACATTAATAGTCGTTTGTTATGATACAAATACACCTTTTCGAGTACAACTTGTATGGAGTTTGTTTGTTGTAAGGTAACACTTTCCGTGAGTGAGTGAGTGCATTTGTATAGTGCATGTCTATAAATGGCAATATCAACAACCATGTTTCCCGTTTTTATTGACAGGGAAAGGATGTGTAGTTCATTATTATATTTATACCAAAATCATGTCTCTATTGCTTGCGTCCATATGTGTGTATGTATCTTTAGAATAGAAGCTCTATAAACGTCATTGCTTTTTATATCGACATCACACGAAAGAGCGGCCAATCAAATGAAATGGGCCAACCGGGTCACGACAAGACAACCAAGAAATACACATATATTCACCCAAAAAAAAATTTACATCATCATCATCTCAACATATCAGCTTTCTCTTTGACATTCCTTGTTGTTCTTGTAATTCTACACAGTATACACATATGTTATAGACTAGATGGACTAGATACTAGATATAATGTAGTAACCTAATGTTATAATAGACTTAATAGGAATGACGAGAAAGAGGAAGAAGAAAGAAGGATGATGATGATGGATAGATAAGTTAAAAAAGCAAAAGGGAGAAATGGATCGTAAAAAACATATATTGTTTCTCCTTTCACCGGAGAGAACATTTTAGTTTATGAAGTTGAATTGGCAATCTTGAACAATGGTAGTGATAATGGTAATAATAAGAATAATGCGCATAATAATAGTAATAATATCTACTTGCTGGTTGCTGCAAAGCCAGTATGTTTTACTGAATATCTTACCAAGCTGTGGAAAGAGAAGAAAAGTGTGTTATGTTTTGCAATAAATAAATATGTACACATCAGTAATGCTCACACACACAAAGCAATCAGTAGCACAAGGGGTAAAACCATCACCATTGCAATTGCCAACAATAATTTCAGACAGTCGTCGTATCCAGAGTAAAGGGAAGTAGTTGTAGCTGTTGTGCAACATGAGTTTATAACCATCTTTATTATTATCGGATCGGCTACAAAAAGGAAAGGTTCATTTTTTCGCCCCAAAATCCCCCAAAATCCGTGCTAGTAATGTTATGTATGATGCTTTAATTGAATGGAAATCGGAGCATTTTCAGAACAAAAAGTGGTTTCTGGAGTGTACTTCATATTGCAAGAAAATTCCATAAAGAAAGTATAATATGCCATTGCTGTCATAACCCAACAGAAGTCCAAGAACATCTTGAAAGTAATTTTGTATATTTTTTGGACAAAAAAACTTACTTAACGTATCCTTTCCTGAATTTAATCGTCAAGCAAGACGTTTTTGGAGTCTGCTGGCTTTGTAGCATGGTCAATTTACAAGCATACACAATATTTAGACATGATGAAAAAGTAAGAACAAGAAGGGTGCTCGTTGCAGTGGTACCCGAAATATTACATCGCCAAAGAAACCACGCCGGGTCCTAATGTATGTATTTGAACATTAGCAGCACTTGAAATGTTCTCATGTAGTGTGTATTTTGAATCTAGTAGAAATCCATGAAGTATGACATAAGAATTTACATATCAAAAGAAAATCAGTTTCGTAATATCAGTATAAGCTATAAATAGTAGTGAAATTTAAACTTTGTACAATCCGGGTCGGATGTAAATACAACCCAGACTATGCGTTACGACTTACCACGTCATTCATTTCATGGCTGACTGAATTTAAACATATTTTCTTCACAAGGGAAAAAGAAAATGATTGAGATGATTCCTTGACTCACAAGGTAGACTTCTTTGGTGCGACGTAAGGTCAAGACTGTTGACTTTGAGCAGTATGCACTTTATAAAAAAACAGTATTTCATTTTGTACTCGAATCCTTCACAGTGCAACCTATGAGCGAGTGTTAGTTATTTCACCTAACCGGTAGTTAATAGTTTATAAATTCAAAAATTAAACAAGACAACATTTTTTAGCGTTAGGGTAGTTTTGCATTCCCTTCTACGTGGTTTATGAACAGATTTTAGTAATGAGTGCACATCATTGCTACCGCAGTCGACCGGCCACACGTGTGGTCGCAGTCATCAAATATTAAATGCTGTTTTAACAGAAAAATGTTTTCAGAATCTGATTCTGAAGTAAAGGCTACTGGTTTGCCAAATCTTGCATTTACCGTCTATCTTGATCACATCTAAATAGTCTTCCATGTCAGTCAGTCAGCTCAAGTTAAGTGTACACTTGAGTTAATAAGACACTTAAGCAAGTTGATATGATTATCACGTTTCAGTACAAAACGAAAAAGGAGTTAAGATGTTAGTAACGTTATTTATAATAACCTTGCTTGCGGCTATTGAGAGAGGCATACAAGTGCAAACCCCAAAATATAATTTTTGGAGCTTATTTTAAAACTGATTTACAGTCTTTGCAAAAACCCATTTATTTTCATGTTCATATTTTACAAAGCGAAACTATTTGTATTTGATCTAGGCATACAACATAATAAAAGCAAACATTTTCCTTCAGATAATCCATTCACCAAATTTCTCCACCAGTTTATATCATTATTAGATATTTATGAAGCATAACCATTTTCCATCCTTTTAATGCATGGATTAATGATTAAATGAGACTTGAAAATTTTCTGATTTTCTTAGCCGCAGGAAATAAAATCTTGAGTTTACTTAATTTAACCTTCTTTCTTCCGAAAATTGGTATGTTTTTGTTATGCATTTGCAAATAACATAGGCACTTCAACTTCCTTATAAACAGTTATAAAACTTCTTCACTTTCCAGAGAGAAAGCATACTGAACACTTTCTCTCATATATAATTATAGGTTATATT
This sequence comes from Entomobrya nicoleti, assembly GCA_034695465.1. NCBI lineage: Eukaryota > Metazoa > Arthropoda > Collembola > Entomobryomorpha > Entomobryidae > Entomobrya > Entomobrya nicoleti. Next base: position 11,738 of record JAQFZG010001184.1, on the reverse strand, counting down.
CCATTGAACATTCATACACATCATAAATATTCGACTGGAAAGCCCACCAAGACATTAATTTTCCTGTACAGGAAAAATATAGTCATTAATGTCCGCTCCCCCACAAACACAAGTAGGTCCTGAAGCACACTCAAATACTCTTGATTTGACTAGTTTCACCGGATACATTAAAAACTACAAGTAGACAACTCATTAAGCAATATATACATACATATAAATGCATACCTACATATGTTAATGTAATGTAATCAAAATGGTGGGTGGAAAGTGGAAACAAAGCTTACACAATGTTATTATTCTCCAAAAACCCATTGAACTAATTTCACATCACACACCAACCGCAAAATTATGCACAGTGATCAATAAAAAGTTGGTGTGCACTACTGATCATCATCATAATAATATCAAATAGTCTCACCACATATCCCAAAATCGTATTCTTCGCTCACCACTACTGCACACTCAAGTGCACTGCAGGTTTGTAGACTTTCCGTTTTGTTGGCTTGCTAAATATATATTTACATACTTTTAGCATTTGGCAGACAGGGTCAGTAACAGTGAAAGAGCTATTAGAAGAATAGCAATGTAAAGTGGCGCTGAGACTCATCCGTTCCACTCCAATAAGCAGAGTTGCCAACAAACCAGCCTGGGAAAGGAAAACTCTTGATTTTTTACCAGGAGGGCGCATCTGGGAAAAGTGTTTTTTTCTACTAGGCTACTATGTATATATGTTTGTGTTTCTAATGATCTTTCATCCTCTTTTCTCTCTCTCTCTCTCTGTTTTCTGCTACAACACCAGAACATCTGCAAAGGACACACACACGCACATACTTAGTAGCCTGTTATTTTCAGAGGTAATCTACAAAAAAAAGTATTTACAAAGTTAAGTTGTTCCTTTACTCCTCCACGTTTTGTCGGTGGAAATTTATTATATTGCATGGTCGAAAGGAAAAGGAGATTAGTTCAAAAAACATAACAACAAGTTAGTTATTAATTCTTACAGAGAGGAGGAGGAGGCCTGCAGAATACACACAAAACTTGTATTAAATGGGCTGATAGTATCATCGTCATTAGAGTTATCATCATGTAACTCCTAGCTAAGCTGACTACGTGTGCATCATCAGAAAGAAAGGTATGTCCCCTTTGAAATGTGAAAAAAACGCCTTAAGCTATCTATCTCTTTCTGTTGGTGGTAGTGGTGGTGATGATGACGATGTTTATGTGTGTACATCAAAGATCCTCTAATTAGATATCTTCAGGCCTTGGGTGGTTGGATGCAGTGTGTCAGTCAGAAGCAGCAAAAACCCATCGCATTAAGATGAAAATGAAAAGCCAGGAGCATTTTTCCCTTCGTTATATTTCGTTGTTGTTTGTATTATTATTATTAATAATAAAGAAGGTTGTTGTTGTCTTTATGCGTCCCTACACAAAAATACTTCCTCTACTTTTACTTTCCCTATTTACTTTCAAAGGAAATCCAAAGTTAGCACAGGAGACAGGTGGTTTGTAAGAGGAAGTATGTATATGTTTGCATCTGTGCAAGTCGGTATAAATGGATTGTACTCAATTATTTGATCTCTTAATCAGCACAAAACAAGAGAGATAACCTGGTTTAGGGTCTGAAAAAGAGGAAATAATGAGTACTTTATACAGACCCACTTCCGTTTTCAAGCAGTAGTGGGGTTGTTTAGCCATAATTGCAAATTAAATATAAAAATGTCGTCAAAAAGGCTAAACCAGTTCTCATAAAACACACACTTTTACGATTCTCATAATTTCCCTTTGGCTTTTTTCCCCCTTCAACCGCATAATCAATAAAGGTACGGTAGTGCGTTAAGCTAAGCTGCCAGGAATATGAGTTAATTAAAACAAAAGCCTACTTTTTCATAACAACGCAATATTTTCCCATTTATTTGTGGTGTTTTTTTTGTAAAGTCAGTGTCAGTGGGTGAAAAGAGGAATAGATAAAAGTGTGTGTGGTAATTGAAATATGGTGAAAGAAATGTCTAGTTGCATTACAATGTATATACAATATATACTTAGCACACATTTAATAAAATATCGAGCACAATAATGAAAATATACATTTTTCAACTTATTCAATACTATATATCATATCATTATTTTGTGGTTATTGCACATCTCAAAACGTACTCCCCCCGACCAGTAAGCGTATGTAAAATCATCATCATTTTAGTTCCATTCTAGTATTCAACCTTTATCGTTCCGTTTTCTCTTTCACAATCAACTTTCCACTTGTGCACTTCACGCATACTTTACTACACTCTACTTGTATTCTAGTTTATAACAAAGACAATAAGCTACTTGCGTGTAAGTACCATTGAGACACAAAAGTCATCGAAGGAATAACTTAAGCAATAGCGCACGATCAATTTTTTTCCGTGGGATAAATCAAGTGTGGTATATCATCATCACAGTTGGTTTTAACAAATAATTCCCTTATTGCATTTCAAAAGATTTGCTTTCATTTCCGAATTCATACGGAATGTAATCACAAATGTGTTTTCAAGGAAATAAATGAAATGACGCATGATAAGATTTTTCTGATGATACAAATCAACAAATGAGTGCTTCGAAACTGAGAATGCAGAATGCCTGTCGTCGTTGAATGCATTTTACTTTCATGAAGCTTTGATGAAATGATGTGTTTTGCTGATATCTTAATCAACTAGTAAAGCAAAGTTTACTGGGAAATGACGACTGATGATGGATTTTCCAAAAAAAGAAGAATGAATGAATGAAGTATCGTTACTGATAAATGTCAAAAGTGAGCAACTGCAAGAGTGTATGTAAATGTGCACTCAAATTTACAACGACAACTATCTGTCCATATGCATATTTTATACAATAAATAGATGAAAGTATTTTGTTGTAATAAAAGTACAAGCTACATTGAAACTTCACTCAATCTCAATTTTCGTTTGTAATAGGCACCACCATTTGAATTAGAATAAAGCAGTCGTGTGGTGAGTACTGAATACAACGCCTACAACTTTCATTGTCAATTTTTAATCCAATCCGTCTTCATTTGTCAAAGTTGCGACAAAACGTGTCATATTTGATGTGCCGAGCAAATGTTACAACCAAGTTCGTAGCATCCCAAAGAATTAGTCAGATTGAGCATTGTGAATGATAAATTGACTATGACGTATGTCTTTTACCTAAATCAGCTAAATATGAAAAAGCTTATCAGACAGACTGACAAACAGAGTCATAACAATAATACACAAAACTCATTCACATTTTATTTTACAGTTTAGCACATTGACAGACTTACTTCTTAGAAAAAAGTTACAATAAAATTGCGAGGATGTCATCACAAAGAGAGTTGTTTTGAGTGGTTCTTCTTGTTTCCTCCCTTTTATTGTGGAGTTGAAGTGTCACGTTACATCTCATTTGACAAAGATCTCTTCAGGGATGATGACACGCCAGTGAGCAAATGAAAATAACTTTTTTTTTTCTCTTTCACTTTTCCCTGCTAGTGTTATCATCAAGCGGCGAAGAGATAACAAGACTAGAAGTAGAGGTATCACTTTTTTTACATTTTCTGTTTAACTTGTACATATACAATTTCTAAATTCACTCATCGTCATCATAGCTCCATTTCGTACGCTAGCTTCTTGACATCCTGATACACTAGTTTTGATATAGGGTGGATTTCTTTTGTTGTGCACATGTATACATACATAAAATAGTATTGGGTTTCTTCCAAACTAAACATTCTTTCTTTCCATTCAAATTTATTCTGTTTGCACAGTAAAACATTGCAATCTGCTTTATGATCTTGTAGAAAATCGTCATACATGCTATTGTTATAGTTGTAGAGTAGATTCCTTCATAACTTTTTTGTCTACTGTCAACCCATTTCAGATGGAAAAAGAGAAATCAAATAGACTTGTTTTTCCTCCTCCGTATACGACTTTATGGGAGCAAACTAAAATTTTACAATAAAAAAATAAATATGAGCATCATCGGCAGCAGTGGTAATGAAGTAAAATATATCTAAATATTTGAAAGGAATGACAGTAAACCTTGTGAACTACTCCTACACACATAATATTTACTGTCTTGTTGATCGAATTGTGCTGCTCAGCCTGTTCTTTGTTGTCTGTTGTTGTTGGATTTTGCTTTTTACGTGAAAAACAACAAGCCATGTCATCAATTTTAGTTAGAAGAGAGACAGAAGAGGAAAAGAGTGGCAGGGGCAGGCAGACACCATTTTACCATATCCAAATACAATGTATAGCTTTTTGTTGTAATTCCACAAAGAAATTATGGCAACATAGTACCGACACTTTTAGTATGCATTGATGTTTCTTACGTCAACACAAATTCCAAATGGCATATATTACTGATGTCAAACTACCCATGCAGTGATGCTATTTACTCTCTAGTTGAATTCCACATTAAAGACATGCACTGTGTAATGAAGGTTTTCCATGTTCATTCATTTCTTTCCATCCATCAGTTTTCAAAAGATGTATTAGTATTAGTTATATAATAATTATCGAGCATGTTGCGTCGACAAACGACTTACGACAACAAGACATGCATAAATGACATTCTACGCAGATGCACACAGAAAGCAACCACTTTCTCTCTGGGTAGAAATGTGGTTTATTGGGGCAATCCAGACTACCAGAGTGCTTTCTGGAATGAGAACGATGTGCTGTGCTATTTATACACTATTATATAAACTCTTGACGGGCGCCCATTTTCCTCATTGCAATGCACCAGTAATTGCATAGAATATTCATTACCTTGGCAAGGTTTTCTACATTTAGGATTAATTGTGTGTCATTTAAATTGTCCATTTAGCCAATTAGCATAGCAATTCATGGTTAGATGTTTCATTCTAAAAAGTGTCGACACTTTTTACAGGATATTTGGTAAACTTAAAATTAAGTGCTTCAGGTGAACGAAAAATTGTAACGTTATCTTCCTTACACTTGCACTATAACCGTTTCCAGTGCAAAAGAAAAGTAACGTGACCTACTCAAAGTTTATTTACTTTTTTGGTTTAAAATATTTGTCGTGGGTAGAATGAAATGGACCCTGAAGTGTTTTAAGCTGAGCTGAGCAATATAACAACTTTTTGTTTTAAAAAAAATTGCGATCTCCGAGAAATAAAAAATTCTCAAAGAACTGTTTCCAGAAATAGTAAATGTACTCCACTGACTAAGTTGAAAACTTCTTTTTTTTGGTGTTTGATTGCATGCAAAAGTGGAGAATATTGAGGAGATAAAGCCGAAATAGATATAAATAAGTTGTAAGTTAACAGAGAATTGTCAATTTGACTTGATAGATATTTACGAGTACAAACGAACTAACAAAAAAGGACTTTACACTCTTCACTTCACTGTTTATAGTTCACACGTCAATTCATCAGCAGAGGAAGAGGACGAAAGAAAGAAATCTGTCTACTACGCCTCAGCAATCTATTTTTCCTCTTTTAAAAGCAAATTGAAAAGAACTTTTTTTGAGTGCAAAGAATTTCCGTTCGGCAGAATGTCAAATTTCTTAAATATATTTTCTTTAAAAAGAGGACAAAACCAATATGCCAAATGGTGGTCTACACATTGTCAAAGCACATCCAATTATCCAACTACATTGCATTGAGGATAGGCAATGGGCATATCTCTTTCTGAGTATCCATTCGTTGTTATCCTATAAAGTGTAATTAATGTGCTAACTCAAGAAGCAACGAAATATGGCCAACCTTTTTTCAAAACTATTTGCCCAAACGAGTGATGACTACATGTTGAATTGATATTTGACGTATACTTTTTCAATATTGATGACAAAAAGTATCGACTTGTTTTCGCTAATTCCATTTCCTTCAATTTAACATTAGTGACAATAGTTTTCAGTTTGGCAATAAGTACTTTCAAAGTTGAAAAATGTCGGCAAGAATTTTCCCAAGTCGGTAATTTGGCAATGTGTTGTGGAATATAAAGAAATACTCCGACAAAAAATACACAGTCAGTTTTCAAACTATACATTCATCTAATGACAGGAAGTCACTATTCACTCAAACAGCAATTCAAGAAGTTAACATGTTGAATGAAACATAAAAAACCAATTGAGCAGCCACACAGTTTAGAAAAATCGACCAACCCACCACCGCAACCATTTCCCATTTTATATTTCACTTCGGTCTCCCAAGTGGTATAAAGGCTGAAAATACAAGAACTTGTAACTTCTTTCAAATTTTCGTCGTAAGATCCAGTGAACGATTGCTGTTCTTGATTTTTTTGCTTGAAATGCATTTTAATTCATCATATGAACTCATTTTGTCATGTACTTGCTAAATTTGTACAGTAATGGTCAACGACTCGACATTCAGACTTGCATTTCCCGCTAATTCTCCATACTGTTCTGGTACACGTCGCATAATAATGCACTTCATTATAGTTGTTTCATGATTATGATGACTATTACTTAATACGTGTTAAATATATGAAGAAGTCTCGAATTCAAATCGCTCATTATTTTCACTGACCCATTTCTTTCTTAAGAGTAACTAGATTAGTTATAAGTTATGTTTACGAACTTAGTACTTCAGCACTACATGTCATCATAATTTGCTTGTTTTGAAAAAAATATCAAAAAGGAATACAAAGAGGGAAAAATAAGAACGAAGGAGGATAATTCCCCTCAACAAAGTGCCACTATTATGCTTCTTTTTTTACCGCTGCTGGTACTACTGTTGTGCTACAAGGTATCCTGGTTGAAAATGGGATGTGTTTGTCTTGTGAGAGTGAGAGACAGATTGCCTTCGAGTTAGTGTGTAAGTGTGTTTGAATTTTTTTTAAGCTCGTGTAATACATTATTCTGCTGTTGATCATGAGATAGCCGTGTGATGGTATGGCGTAGTGTTCAATGTGGTGTTATGTTGGGTCATGGACAAGAAAGAAAGCGAAAGCATAGCATATCAACAGCGAGATTGAAACGCCAAACGCGACTTCGATAAAATAAATGCAGTGAAGATTATGATGAGAGGAGAATGAGAATGAACCGTTTTCCGCTTTTATTTTTTAAACGTTCATAACTTCATGCCAATGAAATGGTCGGATGGAATATTGCGTGGATGATACAACAGCGTATCATATTTGTTTTGGAACGATTGAATTATGTTTGTCGCTCCTAGTTTTTTTTAATGAAAGCAGCAGAGCGTCAATTTATTGGTTGCTGGAGAAGGGACTATATATTTGCCCTTATCTGAACTTAAATATTGCACACACGTGTCGATGTTTTGGAAACGTGTAGCATGTTTCGCTTTGCCCTCCATGTTCATATCATCATACGCTTATTCTAGTATTGGAACGTTGTCAATTGTACAATTTAGGTTAGTACAGTTTGGGCACAGATTTAACCAGGAAAAGTGATCCTTTGATGATAAAAAAGCGAAGTGAGGGAATAATGGAGCAAACATTGAATATATTTCTGCTTGCACATTTTAAATTTATTATTGATATGTCAAATTTCCGAAAGGACGCTTCTATTCCACCAGAAAATTTCTAAAAAGAAATTCAAACTCAAAATTTACACTGTATCTTTGACCATAATAACCATCGTATTCGTAGGAATGAATATTGTCATAACTTTTTTTTCCTTAATAAAAACTTTCTCCTACTGACGATTGTAAAAGTACTCCAATAAAAATAGTAATGTCCTCTATTATTTTTAAGACTAACCTCTTCAAGGAGAAAGTCCCTACAAATTCAAGTAAAATTATTAAAATTCATTTGCCACTGCTTTTATTATTAACACCGCAATTATTCTTGCGTTTTTTTTGGCAGAAATCGATTTCTGGAAATGGGCATTTTGTCTACCTCCCTCCTTCGCGTTGTTGTGCAAAGTGCAAAAATGATACAATATTCATTAAATTGAAGTTGCTGTAGTATTTCTACGAATGTACGCCTTCTTCGCGTCATACATTTTAATTTATTGCTTTAACACAAATAGAAAATTGAACTTTCCCGCACAATCATACTACGTCTCATACAAAAAGAGAAGAACAACGTATAAAAGGTAAACAAAACATTTATTCATCTTGAAATTTAAAAAGTTTCTTCTCTCTTGTTCCTTTTGTTCCTCTTTACTACAAAACATACACGCAAGGAACATAACATACGTTTAAAAAAAACTTCCCACAAATCTTGTAAAAAAACTAAACTTTTTTATTTGTGATTTTGAAATCAGTTTACAATTCCCAAGAAATGTAAATGTATACTAAAAAAAGTACAATAGTATTTGTAGCGTGTTCAATTGTGCAGTTGTAAAGAACTTGAACAATTGACCTAAAACGACATTAACTATAGTCGCAACGCAACAGCGGCAAAGAAAATGTAAAGAAAGAAAGAAACGTTTGTGTCAATCGATGTATATATTTGGCTCATTTCCATTCCATTCAAAGAGATTGATGTAGCAGGTGTTCTCCCCAGTTTCATGTACTCCTGTTACGCTTCTTGAATTCGACAAGTGGGAGACTATTTTCACCTTTTTTCTCTGGAGTAAAAATAAAGTTTTTTTTTGTGTGAGAAGAAGAAACAAGTAGAGATGTGTTTTTCTAAAATAATCCACCAAGGAAACACGAACAAATCTAGTGCGGAACAAGTTGTTTTTTCTTTAACATTTGCGATAAGACGTTTTTTTTGTATATGAATATCAACTACTTTTTTTCTTTTTTTTAACTCACGAACACTTTGAAATTTGGTGTTAAATATGTAGACGTAGATGACTTGTCACAGTTTGTGGGGATTCTCAAAAAGACGTTTATCCTATTGAAATGCTCACCATAAATATAAATGCTGCTCAAAATAGTGAAAGTACACTGGAAACAGTTCAAGTACAGTTTACCTTTCACTAAATAGGATTATCCTTGAATGTTCTTGGTTGTAAAGGGCGATGCGAAATCTTGGAAAAAGTTTTCTTTGTTTTTTGTTTCAAAAAAATTTGATTCGCTTCCTCTTGATCTGTGATTTAGTCAATATATCCAACTCATTGGAAGTAGAGTCCTATTCCTCCCTAGCATATTACATATACGCCAACATAAACTAAAGATGTTCAGAGATTCAGATCATGTAGTTTTAAAGATCAAAAGGGAATGAATGAAACTGGAATGTTTTCTTTCTTTTTTTAAAAGGAAGGATTGACTGCATAGTTTTGGAAACCCCTCCTACCCCTCCTTTTTTACGGATGGCAGTGATGATGACGCTGATAAAAGCTTTTGAAACTTTTGAAACCCACTACTCCTCCACTTGTGGATCGGGTAGGTATGCATGAGATTTGAGAACGTATGTATCTCTTTTTCAAAACAGTCAGAGAAAGTGAAAGCAGATTCTGTGCTGCTTCACTGCATACCAACCGCCATGCATACCACCACTACAGCAAAAAAAAAGTCCAAATAACCTACTTTTTGTGGATTTAAAACAAGTCTGCACACAAAACAAACCAACCATCATTGTCGTTTGTCGTCATCATCATTACACTCCGTTTTGCATTGTAATCATGTTCCCTTTTTTCTACCATACCTGTATGTACCAGTCGAGTCGTTACCGCTGCTGGGAAAGAGTATAGTTTCACTACAACCATTACCTTACCACCAGTCTTCCAACTTATTTTCTGTCACTACATAAATAATTTTTTTATATACATATACCTTTTTATTATTATATTGTAAATATGGTTAACTACATAGAAAAAATAATAATTGTGTAGCATGCAAAAATCTACACAGAACACATATTTTCACGTGTTTTGCCTCCGCCGCATAGAGAATTATAAATCACAGCGTAAACTAAATATGTATCAAATCAAAACTACCCATTTTCTACCTGCCACTCATACCCAGTCAACCATGCAAGGTGCTTTTCTCTTTTTTTTCCATACTTTGGAACGCACGCTTGTTATCCTACCTTTCACCAGCGCCATCATCATCATTATCATCATCGTCACTATACTATCCCTCTCGCTTTTTAACTCGCTCTTTGCACCTTTCCCATATTATTTATATTCTTCCCTCATCATCACCAAATACCTCCATACTTCTATAACCTCCAAATATTCTATTACGTATTAGTATAACGATGCGCGATGTAGAATATATGATGGCGTTCGTAAAAATATAACTGAACTTGACATATTACCACTTCATACTCTCCTGCTATGCTACCACAGGAAGGTACTACAAAGAAACAGGAAAAACATATTCTCATGCTTCTTTGCATTACCCAAAAATCACTGCCACTCCAAAATTCACACATTTTTTTGCCTTCCCCCAAATCTCCTTTTGCTTGCATGCTTGATTGTAACCCATTTTCGCACTGCGATTATGAAAAAAAATCTCGTCTGTACTACTTGTGGAAACAACTAAACTAAACATTTCCTTTTTAAACTTTTTTTTATTTCCTTGAATTCCATCCTTTTTGTGTGTGTAAATATAACAAGATTTAATCCATGCACATACATGTACTAAATACCTTTACATGTGTATTTCCTACTGCTTCTTTTTCCCGTTTTGTCTTTTCTTTCTGCAAAAAAAGTAGAAAATTCTCTTGTCAACGTTCACGTTATTATGTAATCTCATTTTTCTTGAAACATAACACGTCTTAATTTTTTTGTGAGTTCACAGAAAAGATAACTTGTTATTTATGATCTTTTATATTTTTTCTTACTATGCAGGTTTTCTCTTGTTTGGTCTGGTTCTACTTGTACTACTACAACTCCTTTTGACTGTCTGGACTGTGAGACTTTACAAAGAAGAAATTAAACATCATATCATCTTCAGCAAAGAAAAAAAGGAAGACTCATATCTTGTACTGCAGCCCACTTCTTTTTACAATTCCAGTGAAAATGCTGATTATGCTGACAATGATTGAATAATGTGGTACCCTGAAAAAAAGGGAAAAGATGATGATAAAGACATAAAAAAGAACATTCCACAAAAAAACCGACTAGACTACTACACTGACTGAATATAAAAAGATTATGATGCACAGGAGTGCACACAAGCAACAAAAATGTGTGTGTCGGTCGATCTTTACAACAAGTTTCCAATTTCTTTGCAAGTACGGAATGCACAAAATATAATATAAGAATATAATAATAATACAACACCATAACAGCTTGACATAATCTTTCAAGACGGCGAAGGAATAAAAAAAAGGATATATAATACGCAGACAGACAGACTGAAAACTCTATACCAACTAACAAGCAATCCTACTCTACTTTCTCCACTTTTTTCTAGTTTCGTGTTTTCTTACTCGAGATTTGCAGAAAAGAAACAAAAATAAATCATAATAACGACTCGTTCTTTTGAGAATATACTCTGTATACACTTTCTCCAGCCAGGATATAATATTTAACTTGACTTTGAAAGAAAAAAGAAGAAGAAATCGATCTCTATGCAAGATGCAAGTATTTCAATATCTAAAGTACTTTATACTTTTTACATTCTTTGGATCAAATTTTCATAAAGGCGGTGGAATATTTCCGATAAGCATTTTTCGCGGTGTGGAAGGCTCTCTTCTAGAAATACGCTCAAAAGTTCAAAGGGATAATGCGAGGGGTGGTGGTGGGGATGTTGAAGATACAGTAGACTTACATGGTGGAAACTTTGGCCCTGAAAGAATTGGCTTTTCTAGTGAGTCAAATGTCAGTCAAAATTCAAATACAAATGTACTATCTTCGAATGAAATAATCGCTGCCGC
>JAQFZG010001183.1:0-23150 GCA_034695465.1 Entomobrya nicoleti | reverse complement strand
ATTAGCCTGAAACTTAGCCGCTAATCGCGTCGATGGGGTGGACGTCCATCTTAAATTTTTCATCTGAATATCAGCACTGGTAACAACTGTACGTACGTAGCATACGGAAACTTTCCTGAATTGTAATGCCTAAACCGTGCAGTTTGTGTGTTCGGAATACAAAAATTATCAAATCGGCTATGCTACTAGCTTTCCTAAGAAACCCTTTTGCTTTTAAATATCCTTGAAAATGTTCAATATTTCTAATAACTAATTTATTATTAACTAGAATGATTTTTAGGTGTGTTTCATTTACCTTTTCAAACGAAAATGTATCTAGTGGGGTACATCCTTTGCAATTAGTGGCCCCAACGGTATCCAACAGCATATTTTGCAGGAATAGAACAAGTACATATGGAATCATCGTGTACACCTGCGCAGCAGCCATGATGAAGACCAAGTCGTGTGGAAGTTAACTCCTCTTTTTGGTAATTACTCCTCTAACTGGTACTTAAAGACTGTTGAATGACTCCCAAAAATGTTTAAGACCAGTACACGCTATGACTTTCAAACCCAACCTGAAATAACATATTATATCACCAACTTGAATAAAAAAAACTTTGTTTAATTAAGTAAAAAACTAACTAGAAATCCACATAAAATTACAAGTAATTTCTTACTCTCACCTTTTGAAACAGCTTCAAACACCAGACCCTTCTCCAAAATTCCCAAGTTTGATTATAATGAGATGTTAAAAAGGGCAAATAATACCTGCCTTAATTGTTACAAGCGTAAAATTAAACGACGACTATTTTAGCCACTTCCCCTCTTAAAATATGGAATGTTCAAAGATCAATCACAAAAAAAGGTCTTCTATTTAACAAGTACTTAATATTATCTCTTTTTCTACTGTTTATAATAATTTAAAGGTAACTTCGATTTCAGATTTTTTCTTTATCAGATCCAAAAAAATATCAGGTGAGTGTTTGACTTAAGTTATCTGTCTCTGAGATGTGCTTCTCCTTCCTTTTTTTCTCCTTTATCCGTCGTCGACAGTCTAGAAGTGTCTACTGTCTTGCTGTCAAGAGAAATATATATAAAGACTGGGCAAATTGGTAGATAGCTCTGCAATGCAACATTACAGAAGAAGGTAGCCCGGTGTTTTCCTTTTCTACTGACAGCTCGGCTCAACCCTTTCGCCTTGCCTTGCAAACAGGAAAGTTAGAATACTTTGTTTTGTTAACATTTCTGCTCTACCAGCTGAAAAAATTGTGTGCGTTGCGTTAGGTATGTTATGTTATGTATACAAAGTGTACATACAATTACAATGTTTCTGTAAAAGGTGCCGTTCATTTAGCAAGATCATCAAATTCATTTTGGTAATTGCTGTTGACGTGGAAGATAACATCGATAATTTTTATTTGGATGGTTCCAATCATTTAAAAAAATGCTTTTGTGCAAAATGTAGAATACAGCGCTGCGCTGAAGAACTATATAAACTTTTATATGTATTACATATGCATAGGTAGGTGCTAATGTACATGATAATGATTGATATAATGACTTTATTTTGTCGATCCAACTAACGACACGTGTAATAACTGAGAATATAGTGGTTTCCAGAAAACATACATAGTATCTTCTTCATCTATCTGTATCACAATGTTATCTAACAAAAAGACAGGAAAATATGCAATATTGTGCGTACTCAGGCAATATTAACTGCCGAAAAAGCAATATTGACGTTTTTAGGACGCTAATGAAAAATAGCTGATTGTTACATACTAACGCTTGATTGCAGTTACAAATGTATATTTTAACACGTACTGCTTATATGCATGTAGAAATTACATATATTTTAATGAACACGGTGGTGTCAGTGGTGTGGTAAGACCAGAAGGATTGTTAATGATTTTTATGCCTGCGGTTTATTTGATAAATTTTAATTGTTTTGTGGTTATTGTTGGTAGCTATATACCGGTATTTGCACCGTTGTTTTTGAAAATAGTTTTTTTTGTCATGGTTTTAGTGCGTATGCATATGTATATTATGTTATACTTGCATACTACAGAAATACTGACGAATGTTACATAAACGCTATCTCTAACCAATGGATTCAATTTTGGGGCAATGTGGAACACATTAAAAACTTTGTTTGATCAAAACAATTAAAAGAATTGCTATATGAATAAATTACACATGATTGGATAATTCTAATTAATATAATTATGCTTCTCAAATTATCTAGTTTTAAGGATTGACAGGAGTTGGATGTTGGATCGGATGTAAAGTTTAGATTGCGTGCTATTTATATTGTAACAATAAGGTTGACGTCACGTTAAACGAAAAATATTTACATTCATGTTTTATTGTTTACCTTAATAATTATTTTCACATATCAATCCCAAAAACTCCATAATAGTTTGCGACAGGGCAAATACCTTTTACAATGCTATGCATGTAGGTAACTGTCATAATTGGCAAATTGAAGAAAAACGAAAAGCATTTGACGTCAGATAGCTCAAGACAAATGAAAAAAGAGAAGTTTTCTTCGTGTAAAATTGATGAATGGCTTGCTTTGTAAAAACGGGGAAAGTTTACGTCAGCTTCGATCGTCCACTCCACTGATTATTTTTCTTCGGAGAGTTGTGTCCTTTCGATTTGGGTAATGGAACATTATTGCATCATGCTATTTTGCTATGAATGAAAAAGCTTGTAAGCAGTTTTACAAGAGTGACACTTTTGATGAAAAACGCTTTTGATTGAAAAAACCCACCTTGTTTGGATGTCAAAATATGACGTGCATGCAAACAAACCGTAACATAGCCAAACAAACACTTCATAATAAGTACATATTATGTTATGTGTGCCTTATAAATTTATAAACATGAGATGTGATGTGAGTGGTTATTACTCTACCATTTTGGCTACATTGGTAGAGTATTGTAATTCAGCCACTTGAAATTCAATAAATAAATCGAAATGAAACTGATGAAATACCATAGTAGTATAATAAGTATATATAAATCATTAAATATTTATGGATACATGAATAATTATCACACAAGCAAGGTCAATAGTACGCTTGGTATGTAACTTGATCTGTGATTGATCAAGATAGTAATGATACCTGACTTTCGGTATTGTATACTCCCACCCACGCAATTCCGACACGTGGACAGGTGGATTCTACTGGTTATTATGCAATGTAGTAAGTATTTAGTACTAGAATATTATATAGTAAAGTTCACAGTACTTCTTAAAATGAAATTACTATGCGCTCATAAAAATTGATGATTTTCACTCACTGAGAGAAAATTTTTACGCGAACAAGAAAGAGAAACAATATTATCATCAAGCATAAGCATACATTATGCATTATTAGCCAACAAAGTATCGTGCCTGTCATGTCTCAATTATATATCGAATAGAATACAGTATGCTACAACTTTTTTTTGTATGAAGCTCTTCATAGGTCAATTACATTAACTAATTTCATTACACTTTGAACCCTATTACAATAAGTGGATTAAGAGACTTATTTGACAAACAAAAGACAATACGATGGATTTTTCTTTTTTCCCTTTAATTTTCTCTGATCATTATTATGATGGTATTATGATGTTGTGTCTGATTCTGATCATTTCCAAAGAACTTGGATTCAGCTTTACAAAACAAAGATATTTGTTGCATGTTGTATATTCTTGGCTTTTACTGGGGTTCATTGACACTGATTCTATAATACTGACATGACATGGATAAGAGTACCAATTACCTATAGTATTTCGTATAAAATGCACGCCCAAAACATCATGGAAAATTCCTCAAAGTTCCTAATTTCCAGACAAAAAAATATCAGTAGACATTCTTACACCTCACACCTACTTTAAAATACAATGACTCATATAACTATTATCATATCATTCTCAGATAAAACGTCTATGAAATACGATACGCTGTGTGCCAAATACCACTTGAAAAATATTTTTCAGACTAAAGAGGCGGTGGTGGCGTAAACATTTATCTTTACATAATACATACATACCCATCCAATACACACAAGACACAAACACAATGCGTAACGTTTCTTCATAAAGTAGAGTGAAAGTCTTACCAATGTAACATAGTAAGATCCCTCTCTGGAGAATCCTATTTGTCATCAAATCATGCATGGAAATTGTACAGGAAGTAAAACGCAAGCAAAAAAACTCCATCTCCGTAACCTCATATTATTCTTTCAACGCGCATAATATCACATCCCATCCAAAATCATCATATGCACAACAGTTGGACGAATATATAATGTATGATGAGATGATGATGCAATTGAAAAGGAACGCTCTCATATCTTTTTTGTTATTGTCACCATTACAAATCTACCTACAAAGACAAATCACATACCAATACTGATAATAATAATCATCTAATCGAAATCATTTTATTATTATCGTCATCATCATCATCATCACAATAATAATGATAATTGGGAATCGTAATCATCATGACATGCATGGCAATGCATACCACAATACAAAAACAGATTGGATTGGCTAATAAATACATTTCTAGTTTTCTGCGACTCTTTTTTATCCTTCTGTCCTGTCCTGGCATTTTTTTCTCTGCTTTTATCCCAAACTAAACTGGTTTTCTTGTTTCTTTTGAGATACACACAAAAGCAAGCATGCTGAATGCTGCATACTCTATATTTTTTTTAGCAAATGGTAATATAATAATATGTACTATTATGTAGTAGCCAAAAGCTAGCAATGCAATGCAAAAAAATATATATACAAAGTATGAACACTATTTAACCCTTTCCTCATACAAAAACAAGTTACAAATCAAATCGGGTTTTCATTTCGGAGAATATAAATATATACATGCGATTTTTAACTACTACAATAACAAGGAAGACAAGACAGAACAACACTAAGCACAGCAGTAGCAGAGCAGCGTTTTTTTTGCAAATTGCGATGCAACACGACGGCTACTGACTTGACTGTACACTCACTCTACTTTGTAATAAAAAATATATAACAGCAGCGCAACGGCAACGTGTATACTTTTTAACCCTTTTTTTTATTAAGCAGCGTATCTGTATCTTTCCACTTTACCAACAAAAAAAAACCAACGTGACTTGATTTTGACTTGACTGGGTATGGTGCCGTTCATCTATTCCAATAACGCTTCCATCAAGTCAAAAAAAATCCATCTAGGATTAAAATAACATTATATTTTAAAATACTAATTAAAATTAATTAACTAAAAATAATTTCTAAAAAAAACACTTTAAAAAATATAAAATATTGAAAGAGTGTGTGAATGACCCCTTAGAGTAGATATATAGGTAGTGCCTTGTTCGTATGGACATTGCACAGCCACAACACTTGAAGTTGTTGTCTTGATCATCATCATCATCATCTTGTCTTGTGCTGATGCTCTTCATTCACATTTTTATAATCTCGTATTCGTGTATTCTCTTCTCCCAACTCATCTTTTTTTCCTGTGTTCTCTTCGCTGATCTGATGTTATGTTGGTTGGGTTTTTGTATTGTCCGTCATGCTCTGCCTTCTACTTCCCAGCGATCTTACTACTGTCAGCTGGTAAATCATCATCCTATTATACCCCAAACTACTCGCCCAGAAATTAGCAGTTTATCCAGTGATCATATTTTGTAACTGAAAAGTGAAGACTACACATTTTCTCTTTCATCCTTGGAGCTGTAATTAAATGACCAGCCAGCTGTAAGGAAAAGAGAGACGAGTAATTAAGATAGATATTTTTTTTGCAAAGGTAGGTTTACAAATTGTGTGACGTGATCTTGACAATTGATTTATTTAAAGTATTTAACAAGTGGTATAAATAATAATCGTGGAATTTTGGTTTAATGATTGGAGAGACAAGACAGGTGGTAGTTAAAAGAATTGTTATGGATTGTTTTGTTATTTTTTGTGGGGAGATTGCATTGTGATTTCATTAATAGCGATTTATTGTTTGAGATTTTGATGAGTTAATTGTGGAGAATGTTTTTGAAGTTAATTTTTTTAACTGTTGGGTTGGCCGTGAGAGAAGAGAACTAATTTTTGTGCTTTTTGGATTTTTTCAGGAGGAAGATCAGTTTATATTTATATTTGAACACCAATCATGTTGGGACAGGGAGGTGGATAAAGATATGAGGGGAAGAGGAACTGGGCAACTTTAATTGGTGTCGTTGTGAACATTAAAATTGAAAGAAAAATGTAGGCGGGGTCTATTTTGTGGTGGTGATATGGTCGAATTACAAGGATGTAACGACTTATACAAGTGTTTTTTGTGCCACCAATAATTATTCCTTTAGAAATGATTTAGTATTTATTTTGTAGATCTCTCTGCAAGTGAAGTATGTAGTTTCTGCGAGAAATGTTTTAGTGCAAATAATTTATTTAGGTTGATTTCCTACGAAGAATTACATACCTACGAGCTGAACGAGCTTTGATTGTTCCAGAAATTGAATTGCGTGTAAATTGCGTACAGTTATTGCTCATATTTAGTTATTAATGATTTTAGTCCCGTTTAAACGTACCAATTTTTAAATGACAAAATGTTCCATCTTCGGCAGCCGCGTTAGAATTTTATCGTTTTCATAAAGATATGGAAGTAGCTGGAAAGTTCACGTTTCAATATAATTGTAGTAATAGCAAAGCAACAGTGGAATAAATGTTGTGGGGGAATTTGTTAGTCAATTTACAACTTCAAAGAAAATTGTAGAGTTCAAAAGATCTTCAAAATGTTGAAATCAATCATCGGTTCCTTGTCGGGGTTGTTGGGGACGAAGGAGTCAAAGGCAGTATGCATCACGTATGAAGATGCTCGGGCTCGAAGTAAGTTTACCTGTTGTAAATTTACTGCATCATTTGTATGCATACATTACTTAATATCGAAATATATTTTTTCACTTGTGAATAGTAACGGACGCAGAGTACCGACGTCTTTACGATGCATTCAAACGGGTGGTCACCCAAAACAGCCACATGAATAAGATAGCGTTTGCGAGAGAAGTTTTGGGTGATTTGTTTCCTTGTGAAATCGCTGGAGTAAGTGCATTGCCGTAACTGTTAATATGTTCTTTCAAAAAATAAAATTCATGATGGGTTCTAGTTCTGTGGAATATTTTTAAAACGGGTGATTTTGTTTTCTCATAGGATATTTATGTGGCATGTGGGGGAACGAGCAAGGGAATAACGTTCAAAGACCTTGTCACTGCGTTGGTTCTCCTGACGAAAGGGACACAAGAAGAAAAAATGCGATGTAAGGTTTTTTGTGATATTTAACCAAGACTGCCTAGCTAAATACTGTATAGAAATTTATTGGCTAGAAAAAATAATTTCTATGATTTCTTGAATTTCAGTTATATTCTCCTTCTACTGCAATGATCAAAATGTGATCGTTAGAGACGAGTTCATTAGATTTATTCAGGATATTGAAGGTTGCAGCGTACCTGATAGTCTATATAGACTGTTTATGCAGGTAAAATTAAAAGCTTCACATAGTATTCAATTTTGGGGTGTCGAAAAAGAAATATTTTATGAATTTGTTTGCCATTTTGTGTAGAATACAAGTACCGAATATGAACCATTCCGAAGATGGCTGCTAGAAAATCCTAACTGCACCTCTATTTCTTGTTGGCTTATTGGCCGCGAGCATCTTCGAACCACAAACAATTCAGGGCATGGATACAGTCATTTCACCCTCTCCGATGACCATGAAACTCCCACATTTTATCAGACTTTGGCTGGTGTAACTCATTGTAAGCAAACTTTTTTTTGCAATTTTACGTAATTTACTCAATAATCTGTAATAGTTTAGTTTTTAAAAGTTTCCCTTTAAAAATGTTACAGTGGAAGAAGAAGATATAATTGAGCTTGAAAAGCGCTACTGGCAACTACAGTCGTACTCACGAAGTGGTAAAATGGATCCTGCCACATTACTACCCCTAGTCTCCCCACCTCTTCCAGAATCGATTTTTCAGGGCTTCTTCGATGCGTTCGATGAAAATCGAGATGGTCACATTGACTTCAAAGAAATGGCGTGTGGCATATCAGCTGCCGCTAGAGGTCCTCCAATCGAACGCCAAAAGTTTTGTTTCAAAATATTCGATCTCGACAAAGATGGTCTTCTATCGCTAGGAGAGGTTGAGAAGATGATTTGCGTTATGAAATCCGTCTTGATGGAGACCTTGTCTGACAGCAATCCCAAAGACGAAATTGTGGCTGCTGTGACCAAGGATAATTCCGTGTACATTGACGAAATTAAAAATAATGTAAACAACGGAATAAGTGATAGTAAGTCAGGCGGAGGAATGACTTTAGAAGAATATCTAGTCTGGTCACTTTCCAATCCTCTTCCGGAACAGTTTCTCACGCTTATCTATCAAGTTTGTCAAATCGTTTTTGGGTTGAAGCCCCTTGACCCTGCAGAAGAGTATGACGTTGTAATCTCGTGGCTGACTCGAGAAGAAAAGCGAGGATTTCAGACGGGTCAGATTTGGTATGTTATCGCCATGGACTGGTGGAATGCTTGGACACAGTATGCAAATCCAAATCCACCACCGGTGATGAGTAACAGTGATTCTGGATTGAGTTCAATGTAAGCCTAAAAATTTGTGATATATTTTATATTCAATGTAAGTGATTGGTACTTAATGGTAGTTTATTTTGCATTTATATAGTTCTGGAAGTATTGGAGGAGGCTACAATAGTAGCAGTAATGGGAACATAATGTGTGATAGCAACTCTGTTAACGTTGGTGCAATGGTTTCTGAAACTAGTAGCAATAGAGTAAAAAGTGCTAATAGTAGTGCCAGTTCTTCTGGGGGCAGTACAGGACGCACCTGTTGGTCCCTCCGCAAGTCCAACATGGAAGGTTCTTCCTCATCCGTCGTGGCCAGTGACTGTAGTCAAAATGTAGTAGTCACTGCCATCAACACTTTTCAGGATCATCAGCACCAAGATGACACCAACATCTCAACAAGTACTGATTCCACTGGGAAAACAATCGATAGACCATCTTCTGTGGCCTTGATGAATCATAATCACCAGAAAACCAGTTCTAGCTCGTTAAGCCTGACCACTTTGGACAGTTCCAGGTATGTCTAACTGTTAAGGTCCTATAAATTTGATAGTTGCTTAATGGAAAATATAATTTGTTGTCATTTTACAATTGCAGTAGTACACCTAGTCCCGTAAACACGCCTGGCAGTGTTCGTCGCGTATTCACAGGATCGGTAAACGGTTCCTCAAGCATTTCCTCTACATATTCGTCCTCTGTTTCCGGAGTCAGCCGTAAACCCCGGCGGCCAGGTGCTATCGATAACTTTTCGTTGCTGGTCACTCCTCCTGCCAACTTAGCAAAAGTGCAGTCGTTAACTGGAGAGGGAGGACGTTTAAGAACTGATATTGTGGAAGGGCGGGACTTTAAGGTATTACCGCAAACCCTTTGGAATGCATTACAACAGTGGTACGGTGCCGGAGTGGCTCTTCCAAGGCAAATTATTGAAACTGAGAAGAAACTTGAGTTGGAGCTTTATCCACTCACACTTCTGCTGTACCGGCACCAGCAACCTGTGACATCTGCAGGAGGTCAAATTACGAAAGTCCCTCCAGGCGCAGCCACACCTTGGGCCGGCATGGCTGGCATGTATGGAGCAACTGCGCTAAGTACAACGATTTCCTTCGTTCAAAGTTCAGGGATCACTCCTCCCAAACGAACACTCACCTTCACGGCCTCATTTAGTCGTAAAACTCGTATTCTTCAAGTGTGGAATTTCATCTGCCAAAAAGTGCGCCTAGTCCATCAAGACACCCGATTAGACTTGCTCAGTCCAGATGACCAGTCCTTCCTTGTAGTCCTCGAAGAGGAAGAACAAACGTTAGAGGAAGCCGGTATCATGGATAATTCTCATGTACTCATTGAAACCCGAAATAAGGATCAAACGTGGCCCGAAGAAATCGCCACTGTTGTCAGTTCCTCAGGTGGAAGTGTCACCGGCTCTAATAGTGCAGAACAACAGCAACGCATCCGACGAGCCATGTCAGTATCGGCCCAGCAAAAATCTGAAAAGGGTGTCACTGGTCTGAACAATCTGGGAAATACGTGCTTTATGAATGCAGCTCTTCAATGTGTTTCCAATACAAAACCCCTTACCCTTTATTTCATGAAGAAAATGTACATGCATGAAATAAATCGTACGAATCCTCTGGGAATGAAAGGTCACATTGCCAAGCAATACGGGGATCTGATCATACAAATGTGGAAGGGTCAATGCAAAACGATCGCACCTTTCAATCTTCGCCTGACAATAGGAAAATACTCCCCACGTTTCAGTGGCTTCCAGCAGAATGACTCACAAGAACTCCTGGCATTCCTTTTAGATGGTTTGCACGAGGATCTAAATCGTGTTGCGGAGAAGCCATACGTGGAGCTGAAGGACAGCAACAATCGCCCCGATATCGTTTGTGCTCAGGAAGCTTGGGAAAATCACTTGTTGAGAAATAAGAGCATCATTGTTGACCTCTTCCATGGACAACTCAAGTCAGCCGTTAGATGTCGTGCTTGTAACATGGAGAGTGTGCGCTTTGACCCCTTTAACTATTTAACTTTACCACTGCCCATGGAGAGTTACTTGCTTTGTGATTTTATTGTTGTGCGCCAAGATGGAAAGACTCCTACAAGATACGCTATTCTGGCGGGAACTGATGACCGGATATTGGACGCCAAGAGAAAATTATGTGAATTGGTGAATGGGAGAGGTGCTGAGCTATGGAAGTTGCAGCCAGATAATTTGTTACTGGCAGAGAGTCGCCAAAGTCGTGTAACAAACGTTCTCCATGATAATCAGAGAGTCAAGGGTAGTTTTGTGAGTAGACCTGTATATGCCTTTGAGGTGTGCAGCCAACCAGCAGACGAGGCTGGGAAAGATAAAGAAGGCAAGATTGTCGAAGATGAGCAAATTAAAAGGATCCTTACAAGTAGCAAGAACCAGCAACAGTCAAATTCAAACGGTTCCCAGGGATCAAGTAGCAGTTCCGGTGCAGGATCACTTCTTAGACCTTCATCAGCAGATTCTGCAGCCATGTTATTGAGACCAAGTCATTCTCGACAAAGTAGTGACTCTAGCAGTGGAAGTCATCATAGTGGTCCATACGGCCTATCGAATAATAACAATAGTAACAGCTTCAATAACAATGAAGGTGGCCATTTGAAGGATCACTTTTTGATAGCCGTTCATCGGAAGGTAATGCGTCAGGAAAGCTATTTCCTGGCTTCTCAAAAATCTCATCCAGTTTTGTTTGGGACTCCGATTGTCATCCCAGTTACGGAGGGAATCACTCATTTGGAGCTGTACAAAAGAGTTTGGGCTATGGTAGCCAGACTACTTAGTCCGTTGCCGCCTGTTGAGGGACCCAACATTTATAACCACGCCCAGGATTGGTAAGTTGCAATCGCATAAACTAACTGATATGTGTAAAAATTATGGAATCAACATAAGTATTCTACTTGCAGTGACGACAGCTTGGGTTACGAATACCCATTTATCTTGAGAATCATTTCCCGGGAGGCGGAATGGAAATGTGGTTTGTGCTGCTGGTGGAACTTTTGCAGGGGCTGTACTATCATGTGCTCTGAAAACCAAACGTTGGAGAAGCTAAATTCTGCCACAATTTGTATTGCCATTGACTGGGATCCTACTGCTCTTCACCTTCGCTACCAAACTACCCAAGAACTGGAGAACATTGAGGATCCGAGTGTACCAGAAAGTACCAAAAAGTTGGCTGAAAGTGTACCGCTGGGCACCTGTTTGGACTCATTCACCAAAGAGGAGGAGCTGAGCGAGGATGAAAAGTATTTGTGCTCCAAGTGCGGATCTCATCAGTTGGCAACAAAAAAGCTGCAAATTTGGAGACTCCCTCCAATCCTCATTGTACATTTGAAGCGGTTCCAGCCTGTGCAAGGCAGGTGGATCAAGTCACACAAGGTTGTCAACTTCCCATACAAAGACTTTTACCCAAATAGATACTTGGCAGAGGTGCCTCACAGAACTACAGAAGCTGCAAACAATCCATCCTCGAAAACATCAGAAAATGAAGATGAGGAAGATACGGACAAAAGTCTATTTCCACTTCAAGACTTCCATCAGCATCGACTTAGGGACGACGAGAATCCCTTTGATCTCAAGTACAAGCTTTACGCCATCGTGGTAAGTATGCTTATTTATATCAATACAAATTCAAGATGGTGTTTTTAATTGAGAAACTATTAATGATAATGTATTTCATTTCTAGTGCCATAATGGAATCATGGGAGGTGGTCATTACATTTCCTATGCAAAAGGTGCTAATGAAAAATGGTATTGTTTCAACGACAGTAGTTGTAAGGTAAGTAGGGAAAGCCGTCACTATATTTCTCAGGATCACTTGTTACCTGCTTTTTCTCAATTTAATTTTAATGTGTATTATTTACTCATTTGCAGGAAGTACAAGAGGATCAAATTGAAACTAGTACAGCATACATGCTATTTTACGAACGTGAAGGTCTCGACTACGAAGCTTATTTACCTCGAATCGATCCTCGAGCCCAGCCTGTTGTCAACGATGATGAAATGGAGGCAGAGGAAAATGATTTAAAAAAGCTGTGCTGCATGACGTAAATCAATTAAAATCAAATCAGTCAAACAATTGTATTTACACGTCGTCGTTTCATTTGTGTTAATGGACAACACACAAAAAACGAAAGATATAACAGTACGTCCTCCTCACACATACTATACATTACCAAGATAAGTAATTAGTTAGTCAAGTTATAATCATTTTCATCATTGTCATAAGTGCATACTATTTTTAAAAGTCTAAACGTATAGTAGTCGCTGTCGTTTTTTAAATATCTCCATACAAATGAATGAACATTAGTTATGTAAACATTATTACTACAGTTTTTAGATACACACCATGTGTGTATCACGTCGCATCGATCCATTAAAAAACAAATTGCAATTTTTAGCTATTATCATGTATAGTCATTCGTATCTTTAATGTATATAATATGGAATTGCGCATTTCGTTTTGACGAGTCTTTTTTTAAAAATACCTTCCGAGTTAGCTGTGCTTCCTCCTTGTAGTTGCAATCATCGTATAATTTTCAAAACTTTTTTTTTCAATTTCACCCAAAGAAACAATTCCTATAACTCTGTGTAATCCATACGGAGGGAGACAATTACTGTTCTTATAATTTTCTACTACTCTTTTTTCAAATAAAAACTACTTTGCTACTATTGTCGCGTGTGATAAAAAGAAATCTTTAAAATTTAATTTTTAAATGCGCTAAATTATTTGGAATAATCATACTGTTGAGAGTAAATGTTAAAGCAAAAATATGTTTTTTGTTAGCTCATACAAAAAGATTTTAAGTAAAACATATATAAATAACAATAATCATACATAAAGTACACAAAATATTTACAAATATAAACATATAATATTAAAAATATTGGAAGAAATATTTGTCGAAAATTAAGTCGAAACGGTACGAAATATACAAAATAGATACTTTATTACTAAAGTGTATATATATTTAGCGTTCTTTTATCGAAGGTGCGAATGTGTTATTACAATTATATTATTACCACTTACCACACTGCAATCTATTACAACGTCAGTGAAGAGTGAAAACAACAATGAAAATTATAATACTAACAAAGAATTTAAGAGATAACAGGAAGCAGATTAAACCAAAAATAAAAACTCACCACAGATATAAATATATTTTATGTTGTGTAGAGTTGACATATTATGGTTATCAGTTTTAACTTTGTTTTCCACTCCAGTGCAGGCAGTGGTGTATTAATTCAATATATCAGTCTGAAGGTTTATAACAGATTTATATAATTTATTATTCTTAATGCAAACTATGAGCTTTAAAAATTAGAAGTCTTTTTGTTGTTTCAGTTGTGTTAACGGTTATATTCATTTATGTAGTATGTTAGATATTGTCAAAAAAAACAGCCATTTAATTATCATTATGTTATTGATCAACGATTAGTATATAAAAAATAATGAGTAGTATACTTATTCTTTAAGTATATCTATTATCATTATTATGAGAAAAAATTAAGAAAATGTTTCAAAAACTCGGTAGTATTCTAGTACGCTGCTGCTGGTTGCGTGCACAGTGCACACGGTAGAATCATAAATTATTAATGAATTACAAAAAAATTGGTGGGTTTCGGTGGGTACAATTCCCACTTTTTAACCTACTTTACTGCTGATGAGGTAAAGGAAAAATTAAATGAATATTATACTGAGTATATAAAGAGCATTTAAAAACGTTAAATAAATAAATACAATTTAAAAGAAAACTTGAAAAAGCATTTTTCACTCATTTTTGATCATACTTCTCATACTCACCTTTTCATTTTCCATACAACTTTTTTAATTTACTGCATCGTTACACTATGTAAATTAAATGAAAAAATACAATTATGGGTAATTAAATACAAGGAATGCATTGAAATCATTAAAAATGAAATTTGAGTAAAATTAAGCGAGCAAAAAGAATCGCCCATCAGGAGGAATCGAACCTCTGTGACTTGCGTCACCTACAGGTTTGAAGCCTGCACCCCGGACCACCGAGGCTCAGTTGGGCAAAGGCGAATGGTTTTTTCCTCTACTCATCTTGCTGGCCAGAATGTACACAAAGTTTGTGTACACTCATTGAGCACACGTTGCAAGCGCTGACGTCCAGATTTTTTAGTACTGTATATTTATCCTAATTAAAAAATAATTAACTGTTGTATTATGTATAGCACGTAGTAAAATGATTATTGATCAGTTGTATCAAACACCTGTTAAAATTAGATAGTCTAGTGGGGCGGGGTGGTTAGTATCCACAGTAAAAAGTATACATCGAAAATGGTGGTGGTACTGTTGAATAAGACAAGTTAAAA
This sequence comes from Entomobrya nicoleti, assembly GCA_034695465.1. Taxonomy (NCBI): domain Eukaryota; kingdom Metazoa; phylum Arthropoda; class Collembola; order Entomobryomorpha; family Entomobryidae; genus Entomobrya; species Entomobrya nicoleti. The sequence goes on along the minus strand of JAQFZG010001183.1, from coordinate 8,194 downwards.
TTAGCCTTTCCCCCACTAGATCAAAAAAAAAAGTTTTTTAAAGGCGCAGTTATTGATTAATTGGTTGTGAACATGAAGGTGCTCTCGAAGTATTTTAAAAATAGGCTATTCATAGTTTTTGTGATAGTTTTTATCTCTAATTTTGCATTTACGTGGGGTAGTGAAGATGATAATGTAAGTGCTGCTTGGGCAAGCAATTTAAAATTAACTTTCAGCAATGCTGAGAACAGCTGTAAAGTACACACATTTCAAAACATTTTTATAACTGATTAAGAGTTTTTATTTAACTGTTGCAGACTTTAAGTGATGGAACGGAAGAAGTTTCGATAGAAGATGTAGACGTTGATGATGATGATCAATCTCAACTGAAGAACCTCCAATTTTCCTCAAAAGCCAGCCATTATCATCGAGAAGAAAATGAAGCATTGCGAGATCCTAAAGCTACAATTGCCGAAACATCTGCTGCATCTCCCTCCGATAATTCAACAGCAGTTTCCACAGTTTATCTAGATATTAATGGGTCCCTGTCGGGAAATAGTACGGTTGTGGGAAATGGAACTAGTGTAAATACTACCGTGACAAGTAGATATCAACGGGTCAAGGTTTCTTGTGCTCCGTTGTATCCTGAGGGCACAAATGCTACAGGGGATGACGTAGGTATAGTTGAGGTAAAAAAGAGTATATATAAATATCATAATTTCATTTAAAATATTTGATAATGAATGAAGATTTGAATCTAAGTTTTCATTTGGTGTCTTTTCTTTTACAGATAGTTAACATGACACATTTGATGCACGGGATTCTCATAACTAATCCACAAATTAAAGCAAGATCCACTCCAAGTAATTGTACAGCTGTCCTCTTCTTCACTCACTGGTGTCCATGGTCTGCTAAGGCTGCCCCTCATTATAACGCCCTTGCCAGAGCATTTAGAAATATTCGCTTTACTGCAATCGACTCATCTGTGCATTCTGCAATAAACACTTATTATGGAGTTTTATCAGTGCCTACTATGGTTCTTTTCTATAATGGCAAAATTCTTGCTAAATTTAATGAAACTACTTTCAATGTTAACCAGTTTGCAGAGTTTATCATCACATTTACTGGTAATTACCACATTATTACTAAGCATCTCTTAAAAAATTCATGTTCAATCAAATTGGATGAAATAATGTTTTTGACGTTTGTTTTACTTTTTATTTATTGTAGACCAAAAACCAGGAATCCGACTAAACGTAACATCAATAGATTTTGTAGGTCCTGTACCATCAACGGCAACGAAAGGACATGACTGGTATCTTTATCTATCCTGGACATTTATAATTGCTTGCTTCATCTACTACATTTCAAAAACTGCCATTTGGCATAGGATCCTCGAACTTGTCCAAAATTCATGGAGAGAGGCGGAAGCCGTGTCCAGCGTTCCTCCGCATCATCATTTTCATCAAGACTAATTAGTTAACTAATTGATTGCACACACAATATATATGTGTATTGATTTAAGTCCTATGCTCTAGACGATTACCAATTACACACACAAACACTAATCGTGCATTTTTATGCATTTGTATTATACTGTACGTATATTTGCAAAAAAATATCACTTCGCAAATTGGTTTAAAACAGAACAATAAATGAATATCTAGTCTATTTAACGGAGTTCTATGTTTTATGTCTCAAATAAATCAAAAGAAAATTAAGCAAAGTTGTGCATATTCATCCAATCATTTACAGTCTGAATTGTGTATTTTCCGATTACTAATGTAAAAATTCAATCAAACATTTTTGTAGATCTTACTGCACTCACATTTAATACATACGTAAGGGTAATTTATTCTTGAAAATTAATATTACATATGAATAACTAAAAAACAAGTCAATACTTTAATTATAATTTTAAATGATTCGATAGTCCAAAGATACAACTCAGTGTGATTAGTATAACAGGCCATGTCAATTTTAATGAATGCGCTTCATTGCACAGGGAACCCTTACACACGCAAACTTCTCTCCAGCTACCGTCAACATTCTGTCGATGGCACCCATTTTGTATTCTGTTACCATCCGTGTCAGTGACAATACCACAGAATTTTGTCTGATTTTCCATTTTCTTGTCTAAAAACAACCAAAAATTCAGAATTATAATTTTTGAGCAAAATCTTTTTCATTTCATTCATAATCTTCAATTTGTGTTTTTGATTATATCTCTCCCTACCTGCATTAGAGTAGTACGTAAATGTAACACAACTTTTGGAACCCATGACACAAAAGACATTCCAGTTGTTTTGTCTTGCGGCTTCCTCCAACTCTGAAAAATTTGGAGGCGTTCCCTTCACATCTTCCTCGGGTCTTGCAACAGTAAACACCATGGGATTAAAGCATGCAAGGCTTTCATCCTTTTTCAACTTTTTGTAGTACTCGCAAGTTGCGTTCTCAGTTTCCGGTATAGTGTCCATGTGACCAGGCCATGTATATTGGTAGCAGCAGTTGGAACCTGGGCTACACTGATCACTTGTCGTCGACTCGGATTGGGATCCAGCAGTGTCATTATTACCTCCATTGCCATCATCATCGTTTACGCGTATTTCTCCTGTGTCTGTGCTATCGTCATCTATACCATATTCATGATTCAATTAATTAAAATACTCGCAAACAAAAACCATAACATGTTTATTTTCATGCAAATTTCTTACTTGTCCCAATCCGTATAGAAATCTCACGTTCCCCATCGACTGGAAGGGGAATATCGGCCCTGTAAACGTCTTCACGTGAACGTTCTGCTGACACAGGCTGTGAACTTAATGTAACAACCAATAAGCTATTGACCATTAAAATTATCGCTAATTGTACTACCGTTGCTTCAACCCACTTTGAAGCACAATATCTTCCATATTTGTCTTTCATTGTCAACAATTTTATAAATCACTACCAGTAACAATCACAATGTATTCCAGTTTCTCAAAAAATTAAAACACTCGTTAAGATTAATTAGAAGTTATTTTTCCCCAAAAGCATATTTTGTACTCTGATGACCATGACGACGATTTCATATAATGATAATATTATTTGTCACATATGTACGTACATAAAAACTGGGAAGAATGTGAGATTACTGTACACGTAAAATGTTTTAACCACAGCGAATTCAGATTCAGATAACTTTTTGTGTTCCATCTTCCTTTGCAAAATTGTCAAAGCCATCAAACGATGATATCCGAGGTGATTGGTGATATCAATATTTATTATCAATTGTTTTATCTTCAGGAAGATAAAACTGCAGTATACGTAAATACTGTGAAATTAGTAATTCAATTACATGTACGCTTACCCGATTACTCGGTATCTTATGGACAAACAAAACCGTTCTGTTCTTGTTTCATGTAGATTGAATGTCGAATACCATGTGAAACCCCCAAAAATACATTTTTCTTTGCAAAGTTATCTTACAGTTCAGCTTCAAAAACAACATCCTCTAAACCTGACTCACCTAGGTGCATATCATTTCGCTACTTTTTGAGCATCCTTCAATTAATGCGTCATCTTTGTCTTCTTATCACTATCGTATCGTTGCATTATATCACCTGAAGCTTATCTATTGTCTATGTGCGTAATCCTAAAAGCTTTTGTAGTTATGCATATGCATGGAACAGTTTAAAAGGATTAAAAGATGTCAACTCAAAGTTTAAATAAAGTCACAAAAATAGCAGAAATGGATTAAATATTGTTATGCGTCACATCATTTTTTCACCATATTTTATTGTCAATCCTCCTTATTATTACTACGGCCATACATCATGATAATAATATACTGATATCCATAAACAAATATCAAACTTACACATCCATCCTTCTCTCGATGATCATTATCATCAACCAATCGATTTACTAAATAATTAAATTGTCATTTATTCAATGCCACTTAGAAGTCCACTAATTTCAAATATTTTTAAATCAATTTAAATACAAAATGATCTGTACTAAACTAATTTTTAGGAAAACATGTTCATAAAAATTCATGCATTAAGTACGATATATTGAAAAAGTCATAATAATCTTTGATCTTTGATACTTTCATTTTCATCCCATCTGCAGTATTGCATTCTTTCATACTTGCATCTTTCATCATGCTGCATCTCTGTCCTCATTCTAAAAAAGTTTTTCTCTCCGGAATAGCAGCCCATACAAGGCTATAATATGGCTCTGCTATGCACCGCACCACATCTTCGTCGTCTTCATCAACCCAAAAAATATTGTACTTTGTCGCATGCTTACCGTTCCATTCAACAAACCGATTTTGGATTTTGTAAAGCTGTTCACTGCACTGCACCACCACCACCTTGCATTGCTTTTGTACGGACGGACGGTGGTGCTATGAAAAAATCATCCGGATCTATTTGATAAAAATGTACTTGAAAGTGGGCCTCCTTTTCCCCGTCATCAGACCAGAGAGAGCAGAAGAGAGGAGGATCATTTGCCGATGATGATGATGGAATGATAGACTCTCGTTCCATTTTGTGTGCTGAGAGGGGAAAGCTGAAAAGTAGGGCCTACTCCTGTCACTCATTCCTTGAAGGAATTTGCGGGCTCTTTGCCTGGATATTGTGCTTTGCTCGGAGCTTCCTCTCCTCCATCCCGCCTGCCTACTGCAGTCTACTTGCATCCCAACTGCATACTAAGCATGCCTAATAGCAACCTATCAAACATTGTACTACAATTACAAAAAAACAATACGCTATTTTTCTAGTAAAATTATTGATTACTAAACTTTAATTGTTGTCTTGTGTGAAAATGATGTTTCACGACAAATTAATTAACAAGCTATTTAAATCAGATAGATTTTAATTTTAATGATAACATACTCAAAATGTAAACAAGGTGTAATTTAGTTTTTGTGAACGGGTTGGTTGGCGTTGACCTTGGAAACAGCAGTACTACGTACAAAAAACAGCAACATAAAACGTTATGCATTGCATTGCGTTGTTGTGTTGGTCTCTGGTTTTTGGTAGGTATACCGCATAATGCATGCATGTATTGTGTATGGATATTAAATTAGACTAATGGCCATACAAAGTATGCTGTACTTTGTTTCATAACAGACCACAATGTTTACACAAGAACGGCGGGGTTATATTTCATTCAATTTTCACTTTCTTTCTAGTCATCATTACAAAATCGTAGTAAGACGATGAGCAGTTGTTCAATAAAATTTTGCAATAAAGGGATAACAGTTAATCACAGTGGGGAAGATGCTGGACTAATGGTTTTCTAAATAATAATTAGATCACTTGTACAGCGAATAATTGTTGTGTGAAGATTTGTTTTTGTTTGATTTGTGAATTAAATAATTTTCTAAAATGGTAAGCAAACAATGGAGAATCACAAAATCAGTCAGGGTAGATTTAATTGGAATTTTGTGTGGTTTTAATTGGATTTTTTTTTGCTGGTTTGTAGTTTGGGGTTGGAGGATTTCACGGTCTGTTTCATGACATACCCAGACCGTTTGTTATTGATTATCGTTGCTATTCAATATCCATGTTTCCTGGGCATGATCGTCAAGAGGTGGAAAATGGAGGAAAGAGTAAGTAATGCTCAGTTATATTTAAAGTTTGTCGATTATCTTTATAAGTTAGTGTTTAAAAGATGGTAGATTAAGTAATAAATGTTCTTGTTTAATTGTTTTTCAGTTTTTCTTCCTCCGTCTGCTTTGGAACATTTAACGCGCTTAAACGTAGTGTATCCTATGCTATTTAAGTTAACTAATGTTCCAGATAGTAGATCAACGCACTGTGGTGTACTGGAGTTTGTGGCGGATGAGGGGAAGATTTACATTCCATACTGGGTAAATATTGTATACAATTAACTAAATGTTTCACTCTTAGCCATTTTATTTTATTTTTTCATTAATTATTCGTTTGATTTGGTTTTGTAGATGATGCGGAATTTAATGATCGACGAAGGAGCTATGATCCGTGTGGAAAGTGCTACTTTACCCGTAGCGAGCTTTTCAAAATTTGAACCTCAATCGGCAGAGTTTTTGGACATCACAAATCCCAAGGCGATGCTCGAAAATGCCTTAAGAAACTTTGCTTGCCTTACAACAGGAGACATGATCGCCATTCGGTACAATGATCGCATTTACGAACTACGTGTTCTGGAAACACGTCCAGGGGAAGCTGTAAGCATCATTGAATGTGATATGGATGTAAGGAAATTGATTTACTTATAATTTTTATGTGTATAAGTGTGTTACATTGTTAACTTTATTGTAAAGCTCATTTGATTTTGATTGGTAGGTCGAGTTTGCTAAGCCAATAGACTATGTTGAACCAGAGCGAATGCCGAAGAAGGAGGAAGTAGAAAGTGAAGAACCAGAGCCTGTCACAGAATTAGATGACAGCTTTATTCCTTTTCTTGGAAGTGGTAACCGGTATGAACTTACATTTATAGTATTTCTATAATTAGCACTTTAGCAGCAGTATAGTATTTGCACATGAATGAATCATCGATTTCTTTCGTTTTAGTTTGGATGGAAAAAGCGTCGCCATCACTGGTTCCTCAACAATGCAGCAGGGAAACCATCGTCGAGGCGTTCCAGACTATGACTTCAAAATTGGTCAGCTAAGTTTTGCACGCAACGTAAAATTCAACTCTAATAATGGCGATCCGAAAATCGATAAAAGTTTTAAACCGTTCGGAGGTGCTGGTACAGCTCTAAAATCAAAATCTTCCTAATAAGTCATGCTACCTTTTTTTGTAAATGAATCAATGAATTTCGTAACCAGCTATGTCATCACACTTTATATTAAGCGTAAATTAAGGTTGTCATTTTAAAAACGAACATCAATTAATCAATTAAATTATTTATTGTATGGTTCTTTTACTTGTAGTATAAGGTATGCGTATATAGAGATAAAATTAAATGTTGTACATACGCAATTCAATGTAAATCATCGGTAAAATATAAAAGGGAGCAAACGTTCAATTTAATGATATTATTATGTACTAAGCTTTTATAAAAAGCTTCCAAAATAATATTACAGAAAAAATAAAATTATAAAAGAGTTTAAAAAATGGTTATAGTGACAAGTCATTCAACTTTCGCCTTCACTTTCTTTGAATTGACTTTGATGGTCAAATATTATGCGCATAATTTATAACACTCGAGGAGACCAAGTTACTAGGTTACTTGTATTTTAATGATTTCCTAATCTTTTTTTATGCTAAACATGCATTTTTATGTGGTGAAAAACCTCTTACGTGAAAAACAGTTAAAATATAGGTCAGTTTTGCAAAAATGGACGTTGTGTTCATTATACTTATACTTGCAATCGCGACATAGCGCCCAATACCTCTTTCATAAGTCATTGTGCTACTAAAAACTCAATTTTGCTTGGCTTATCGTTTTACCATTAAACTTCGACTCAAGTAGTCGGTTTCATTTTCTTTTGTCATTCTTAATTTTTGCACAGTATTTATTATGTAGGAACGACAACTCATGATGACCTCTAATGGTTTATGGAAATATGATTTTGATTCATAACAGTCAATTGTTGTTTTTACGTATACTGATTCTGAATTAAACATACAATCATTGCGTTCATCCGTGCTTGACGGCACAAACTTCCTTGTCCAATTTTTTGCACAAAAAAAACACGAAGAAAGTTGAACAAGGTAGTAAAACTGAGAAAGGGCAAAAGGTTGGAAAAACAATTAAAAAGAAATAAAATATAAACGCGAATGATTGCACATGAGAGCAGACGGCTGCAAATGGGAAGAGTACATTGCACTAGTGACTTGGTTAACTTAAATTGACGTACAAATGCAGACCAGCCACCGTATAGTCAATCCCCTTTCCGCCTTATAACGAAACTTCCCTGACTTGTGCATACATGCACTATGCACGACGTGTATTCTATTCATACACCAACACATGCATGTATGCAAAAGTCAGGGAAGTTTCCTTAAACTGCAGAAGAGGAAAGAGCTGTACATAAAAAATTAAATGTGCCACTTCTTAGTAGAGAGCGGACAAGTGGTTTATTACGGAGCTGAAAAGCGAAGCTCAGCGAGTATTGACTTTAGCATGTTTGTCCGTCTGTCTGTCCGTCCGTCCGTCCGTCCGTCCGTCCGTGAACACGATAACTCAAGAACGCATTGACAGATTTCGTTCAAATTTGGCATGTAGGTCACTATG
>JAQFZG010001182.1:0-23154 GCA_034695465.1 Entomobrya nicoleti | reverse complement strand
GGAGTTTCAGATTCTTTTTTATTTGCACGATTTCTAAAACTACATACGACATGTATGTAAAAATGTAAATCTACATGACATGTTGATATTTTAGTTTAACTATAAAATGTATATATGGAGTATTTAGTATTTTTGTAATATAATTTAGTAGATATATAATTTTTAATTATACGTATTTATAACTTATAACAATAGCATCCAAGAAGTTTATAAGTTGTATGTATTTCATATTAAAAATTTGCTATACGTAGTTTTCAGCATTTCAGATAATTAGCATACCTAATTATATTCCTAATTGTGGAAAAAAATCTTTGTTAATAATGACTAAAACAATATTCCGCTAGAACAAACAGTAAAATATTCTAAACTAACTACTAGCTAGCTATAATTAAAACAAATGATGTGAACCAAACAAAAATTAGTTTAGCTATCGTCAGTAAGGCCGGAAAGAACCCCATCCTGACGACGGATTATTACGTGAATAACTTGATGAAGAGCCTGGTTTCCTCGGATCATATCTTGGATCATGTGGATCCTTATTTAAGTTTCTATTTCCAGGCGGAGGACCGGACTGAAGTGGCACAGAAATTAAATTAGATCTACCCGAAGAATAGTGAACAGGGATAATATTCTGTCGATGATTTGAAGGTGTGGATGAAGCACTACTTTGAACAGGGGATTGTACATCGTTAATACTACTATTCAAAATGGAGGATGAAGATGAGGAGTTACTTCCCATAGGAATATTACTCCCACCCGATGAAGGTCTTGGCTTATGTCTGTGATTGAAATGAGCTTCCAAATCTCTTTTGCTGAGGTACGTACGTCGGCAACCCTCATAGCCATATTGAATGCCACCATGAAGACACATGAAGACACTGCCCAATGGAGCTTTCTCAATTCGACTAACTCGGTCTTCACAGCATGAACAACGGTCACCTTGTTTCACAGCGCAGGCATGACAAAATACATGTTTGCAGGGGATGAGGCGACCGTATAAACGAATAGGGAGTTTACAGCAAATGCACATGTGGATGTTGGGACTAGCCACTTTTTCGCCCATGGGGGCATACTGATGATCCCAGGTTAGCTCTAGCATGGGTTGTGGGGGTCCTTTGGATATAGTGGAAAATGTGGGTGGCACCAGTTGTGAGATGTCGTCATCAATATTGAACTCAACGCTGCTGCTTTCCTTGGTTATTGGTTCTATTGTGGTAGGCTCTTCGACAGTTTCTTTTTCTTCCACGGTGCTTGTTTCCACTGCTAAAAATCACAATGATAATTTTATTAGAATAATTTATTTGTAATTCTAATAATTTCCACTAGATTCGAACGTTAAAGATTGCTTTAAAATGTTATACCTTCTTCAACGGTTTCCACTGGCTTTTCCTCAATATCACTTGCTTCCATTTGTTCATGCTCCTCATCACTGTCAATAACCTACAAAGAGAAAGCAGCCATTCTTATAGAAAACTAAGCATTTAATTTAAAATAATATGACAAGCTAAACATAAAAGATAACAGAAAGCCAAGTTAAAATACCATTTTCTTTGTCCTTGGGCGACCCCGTCCCCTTCCAGTTCCTCCTTTCGCTGCTGCTCTACCACGACCACGACCTCTTGGGCGACCTGGAAAAATTATACACAAATATATTTTTAATCTGTCACACATGCACATAACAATAATTATTTATTATAAAAAAAAACTTTTCATTATCAGTTTTCATTATGCCTTACCCATTATTTAACTTAAATGATATATGAATTTGACCAAAGTTTTTTTTAAACCAAATAACTGTTTTCAAATTTCGTAGTCAACTGATGAACTTATAGTAATAATACTAACACCACAATTTCAACGATGAGATAATGTACTTAAGTTTTCTCAATTAATAGTAATTCATAATTACTAATCACTCTTGTCAATCACTCCACCATATAATATTTTACTTCGAATTCCAATTCTAGGTTCATCTAACTAAAAAAACAGCTCTAAGTGATCTAATGAATATATGATTTGGTTCACCTGCTTTGTAAAACATGTGAGCGTCAAACCTTGTAAATTTTCAACATTTGCACAAATTACTCCAATTTTTTACAAACAATTAACAATTAATGTAAAAAAAATCAAGTTCACTGTCAGTCGGCTTTTTTATAGTTTGAATTCCCTCAATCCACAGTTGAACAAGCAGCAGTTTGGGATATATTTTACCAAACACAACAACATATCCCAAAAATATTGAATTTTAGTGGGGAGCATATATTTTTTTCCATGTCATGTAACTACATGGACGTATGCTTTAGTGCATTGCATGTATGTAATCTTAATATTTTCAAGCATTCTTTCAGCTCAACTCCACAGTCCACATCTTTCCTCATAATACAAAGCTTACATTCTACCGTATACCTCTCATGTTTTACTTAACCCTTTTCCCTACACGTTTAAAAAGAAATGTGGTGATCATCATCATCCTCATCATCTTCATCATAACATATCTTGCCATACATTTGTAAAAATGCACAATCTGTATACTTCTACCATTCCATACAAACCCATTCAAGAAGCAAGTGGCATACCCACTGTTACAACAACATAACCCTGTGTACTTGTGCATAAATATTTTTTGGGTGTCTCAAGTAGCCCCAATTTTTCACCTTTTCTGTTCATTGTTCACCAATTCACCATTCACCCTTTTTTATCATTATCATCATACCTTTTGCCCAGACGATCATAAATTGTTACCTTCACTTTCCTGTATACCCTAACATTATTCTGTAGGTGTATCTCCCAAAAAAAAATCAGTCATCTATTATCGAAAAAAGGTAGGATAATCTCCAACACTTTATTTTTATCAAGTGGAGGAGTGGTGTGAGTGTGAGTAGTGTGGAGGTTATAGATTTTTGTGTGCCAGCCTGTCAATATCAATCCAAAAAATAATCCCATCCCATGTCATGTCATAAGGAAGCTAAAAAGCTATACCATCAACTATACTACTTTTTTTTGCTCCCATTTTTTGGGCGAAAAATAATAGAGAAGCCAATATACCAAAAAGTAGATAATTTTTTTCGCCGATAACAACATAAAATATTATTACGTTCTCTTCAGTCTCCTTTTCAACTCTTTAACAAAGTCAAACAAACAAAAAACCAACAATTTTGCATAAAGAACTCTGCCCTCTCTGCTGCTGCTCCACTCTTTTTTTCTGGTTATTTTACTGTTAAAAGCTGTTAGTAAAAAAAAGTAGTACGGTACATTTTTATTATTATAGCCATGAGCAAATGGCAAGAACCTCTTTTTTTCTCCTTACTTTTCCATGTCCTCCGGACAAAAAAAAAGTACACATATGAAAATGTTGGCAGAAAAATAAAACGGGAGTAAAGAGTGTGAATGATTGCTTGTATGCATGGCATGTAATGTGAGTATTAACTCCATTTGTACCTTTTACACGTACAAAGTATATATCAACAAAAAGAAATACTACGGCACATATTAAAACCGATACGTCCTTTACACTTATTTTAGAGGACACGACAAAATATACAAGTAACAGAACACCAACGACCACCATAAGTATACTAACCAGTTATAGGCGCATTCCAATATAGTAACGGAGAGTCAGAGGACTATGACTATGTACACACAATGTGGTATGATGAAAATGAGAAAAAAATGAATGCCTAAATGGTGAATAATGTGTTTTGTGTGTATCTTATATTTTTTTCTCCTTTTATGCATATGTATGGATTTCTCTGTGTGATATGGGATATTCGTTGATGTTGAAAGTTGAAATGAAAGAAAATGTTGAAAAATGTTCAATTCAAATGTTTTCCTTCATCTCTCTCTCACTCAGCTCTCAAGCTCATAATAATATAGGTAGGTACATAAAAACTTAAGCCAGCATAAAAGGAGTAGAGTTGCACCAAAAATCCAACCAATATCAATACATTTTATTATATGGAAAGGGAAAAAATAATATCATCAGTGTTCACTGAGTTCTCCTTTCTTCTCTTTCTTCCTTATATGTACTTTTGAAATGGGAAAAAAAAAATATTTTGTATTATGAGTGCTCTTTTGCATGGGGTTATGGTCGGAGGTACTTTTGGCTCTCTTTGAAAATACTCTCTTTTTTCTTTCCTTCATCCTTTGCGCTTTATTGTGTTTCTTCTGATGTTGCTGGCTGATATAGAGAATGGATGATTATTACATTACGATACGCGATATGATATGAATATATATACCTACTCAGCTCTCTGTGAAAAATAAATATCTATAAAATATGATGATATGAAGAATGAGTTCAATTGTTGTACGCATTGTACATTGTACAGGGAAAAATGGCCATAAGGCACTAAGCAAAGCACAATATAACACATTGATAATGTACCGTAAACTATTTAAAAGGCTACAAGGCAAAAAAAGAGAAAGAAATAATTTTTTTAGGAACCACCTTTTTTCTTTGCTCTTTGGGCACTAGTATAATAAGTATAATAGGCAAAAAATAATAAAAATTGGTTTAAAAAAATCTAGAGAAGATGATGATGATATGATATATGCATATATCAATGTGTGTCTTGTTTGAAAAAATATGTACACTTCTTTTACTCGTGCAGTGGTGGTGGTGAGATGGTAAGAAGAAGAGAAGAAGGCATGCTAGATGCTAAATGGCTAAAAGTGTAATAAAAATTGATGTTGAAAGGAGTATAAAAAAGAAGAAGAAGAGTTATAAAAAATATGAACATAAAAAGTAATATATTAACATGAAGAAGAATAATGAATTCCAATAAAATATTGGCTTGTGTGTGTGTGTGACTTGTTGTATGATAGTGTATTGAGTTTGTGTGTAAGTACTGAATGTTGAGAAAGAAAGGGTGAACAAAAAAAAAGTTGTAAAAAAATGTGCGGTGGTGGTTGGCAATGATGATTTTAATTGCCAAATGCACAAGGCAAGGGTGATGACGATCATGAGGATGATGAAGTGAAGATGCAATGCAATGTACAATAATTTTGTAAGTAAAGTAGTGTGACTTAACTAATAAGTAAATCAGATCATCATCACCATCAGCAGGAGAAGCAGCGACGTCGACATCGACAGCGTCATTTATATACTTTTTCCCATTTTCGCTGCAATTTTTATAGCCTTGTCTGCGGTTTTGAAGTGGAAATGAGAAAATTGAAGTGAAGAGTTGCATAGTTTAGTAGACGGAGTGTCGTGTGCAAAATAAGTCGTGAGAAGCTCTCCTAACGATGATGAAGATGTCCTCATCGTCATAATAATCTTTATTGTTTTGTCACTTGACCAGAGTTAATGTTTTTTACTGTTCCCATTTGATAGTGCAAGGACATCAATAGGACAAGACTGGTTTTCTTGTTGTCAATTAAGACATGATGATGATTGGGACGGTATGACATTTTATTGGGGCTGCTTAGTATGCTGATTGCTGGTGTAATGAAGTGAAGTAAAAAAGGGAAAAAGGAGACAGTAAAAATTGCACCATTAAAAAAAAGTGTCAAATCAGGTGGTGGTTTTCTTGGTTAGGTTTGTGTGGTGGTTTATGATGATTAAAGGGTTAAAAATGTAAAAATGCAAAATAAGAATAAAATTTAGTTTTTAGTTTTAGTTCAATATCAAGAGAGTAAAGTGCAAAGTGTGTGTGTGTAAAAAAGAAGAAGTTAAGCAATGCAAGTCGAGTTTTTTTTATATGCATAGGCATTTTTGAGTGAAGAATTACAACTTGTTGGAATTTTATGGCTTTTTATACTACTTCGCGGTGGTAAAATGGTGAGGTAATCAAAAAGAAAAGAACTTGGCAATAAAAATCATTAAAACTGGATTGGGAAGAAAATCTTTTTTTTGTTAGTAGTGCAGTCTGACAGACTTATCAAAAAAATAAATTCAATCTTATCAGATCACATATCATCATATAATCTGTTCTCTGATGGTCTACGCAAGAGCCATAACTTGATTACTTAGAAAATAAGTATTTTTGAGCGACTTGTCATATAAAATCAAGTGGGAAAGGTGATTAACTCGAAAAAAGAGGACGGGCTTTACTAAAACAATAAAAAGTTTATTTTTATTTTTTTGACGGTCATGGTTGTCTCATTCTCGTCGTCAATAGTCGATGAGTATGCCTTATATCAGGTAGGCGGATTCTCAGAAATAAATTTACATACAAAAAATTTTAATGAGAAAATATTTCAAGAATTTCTTTGTTACAAATTTGTGTGATGTGGATGATGATTTTGTTGATGAAGACATTTTGAAATTGTGAATTGTTTGAATCAGGTGCAATGAATAAACCCCGTCCCTCAGCTCTTCCACTGAAAAAGTCTGTCCGTGTGGCTCCGCCAACAGCACCTGGGGGCTTCTTTTCATTCTCTTCTTTCCGAGTTAAGAAAGGTCAAAGTAACAAAGGTGACGCTTCCTCCTCTTCTGAATCTTGTCAAAACAATAGACGTCGCAACTACTCTGGTGGAGACTGTGAGCAATCTTCTTCTTCAGCCAATTTCTTCTCTGCTGCTGTTCCCGACTCTACTTCCTCTTCTTCATCCTCCTGGGCAGCGGCTGTGGTGTCACCTTTGGCTACTCAAAAATTCTTTGATACAAATAATTCGTCTTCTTCTTCTTCAGGAAATGGCTGTAGACTTTCTACTTTTCAAAAATTCAACAACGCGGAATCAGCACCTTCTACTCCTTGTACTGGACAGGACTATCGCTTTGTAAAAGGTAAGCAGTCATCATAATTAAATCAAGACCATTCATTCGCCAAATCCCAGAATAAGAACTCAAAAGATAAATTATGTTAATTGAATTATTTTCCAGATTCTGCAATTTTCCCTCATCCTCCTCCTCTTTCTCATCGACAAACTTTTTTCTCTGAAAACTACAATAACAGTCACGGTGTACCTTTTCCTTTGGAAAACGATCGTGGTTTTGGTGGGTCCGTGGGTGGCGTCGGGACTCCGTCTGAAATGCATAAGGTGAGTATTGAGATTGAGAGTAGAGTACATTGAACTCTATTTGCGTTGACGGAAGTTACATAAGTTCATTGCACAATTTAAGGAAATAAGGATAATTAATTAACTTTTCCTTGATTCTCTTCCTGTCTATTTTTTGTAGGGGTATTACGATCACAAGAATGGTCCCAATCATTCACTAAATGACAACATCGAATTACATGGAAAACCCCCGTCTGGTGTGATACGTCATCATCCACTTCGTAGTAATTCTGAACCACACGGTCAGCAACATTATTATGGTGGTCCTCCTGGAGGGACAGATCTAGGTCATCCTCCACCACCAGCACCTTCTTCAAATCATCATCACCAACATCAGCATGGCTTATCATCAAACAACGTTTATGCCTCTCATCAGTCTCATCACATTGTTTTGGAAGATCAGGGCATTGACATGAGTCAGAGCCCTGGTCATGAAAGTCCCAGTTCCACAGTTTCCTCCAACACAATCTCTGTCAGTGGAGGATCTGGAGTGAGTTCCTCCGTGGGTAGTAGTGGAGGTAGCGCTGGTAGTGGGAGTACAGGATGTAGACACAGTGCCGCCAGTTTTGATTCTGGTCGAGCATCCTCTTCACTTTACCAGCAGGGCGTTCGCTACTCTGGCCTAAGTTCGGAATCTTCGTCCACCGGAAGCTGTCGTCATTCTTACCACAGCTCATCTTCCAGTTTGGGATCCATTCCACCCGAGGAAATTTGCAATTTTGATGTATCCTCAATGATTGCCCAAGGACTTCCCGATACGGAAATTTTGAACGCGTGGCTGACGGGCGTGCATTTTGAATGCTACTATCAAAACTTCATACAAGCTGGATATGACATGCAAACGATTGTGAAAATGACACCAGAGGACTTAAATGCTATTGGTATAACAAAGCCGAATCATCGAAAAAGGTTGAAATCTGAAATTTCACAGCTTATCATTCCAGACGGCCTTCCTGACTATATCCCAAGTACAATTGAAGAATGGTTACGAGCTCTTCGCATGGAAGAATACATGGAGAAACTGAAAGCTCAAGGGTACACGAACGTACGTCAAGTAACCAATATAACGTGGGAAGATTTAGAGGATATTGGAATCCTCAAACTTGGTCATCAGAAAAAGTTCTTATTGGCAATTAAAAGAATTGAGGATATTTTGTCAGGAAAACGAATTGGGCCTCAAAATTCATATCATCCTTCAATGGACGTTTATGCTGTACCCCAACGGCAAAATTCCCAGCCTCTCCCCCAAATGCCTTATCACAACCAGGGTTCTTCGTCACATTCACAGCAATCTCTGCATGGTCAAGGTCCAGTCTCGAGAGCCTACATGAATTCCTTTCACCAGCAGCAGCAGCAGCAAAATAAGGGATTTACCACCCAGCAGTCAGTGCCTCCATTTAGCACGTGGCGTCAGCATTCACTGGGCAGTAATAATAGTGAAGGTCACTACGCATCCTATAATCCACATGGCGAAAGCTTATACTCGTCTGGTGGTGCTCCTACAACGAATAATGTTAGTAATGATAAGCCATCACCTCATTTACAACTTCTCACCCATCAACCTCAAATTCATCCGGAGAAACCTCCTCCACCCGCACCTGCCACAAACGGCCTCGCCCAACAACCTGAATATCACCCAGAAGTGATAGCCATTCATGTAAAAGGGGATCGTCGCCCTTCAGCCATTGCTGAACATTGTGGAGAGCCTATTTATGGAACATCTTCATTCCAAGCTCCACCTCCTGGATCCTCCACAAATGCCTTGAGAAATAATGGTCAAAGTAGTCAACCCGGCTGTGGAAAATGGATGGACGATGGAGAAACCACGCCGACAAACGAAGCTGATTCCAGAGGAGGCCCCAGTGGTTATCCAATGATGGAACCGCCATCCTCCTCCTCCTCCAGTTCTTCGTTTGGAACGTTACCACGTCTCATGAAAAACAAACCACTTGGAAAGACTGCTGTAGAAGGAGGAGCAGGGGGACCTGGAGGTGGCGTGTACCCCCACGGCGACCCCAACTCCACAACCAGTTTAGAAATCACTTATCAAGATCAACTTCAACAGCAACTCCACCAGTCAACAATGGACGGCTACAAGAGCCTACCGAAAAACATGGGACGCTTTCAAAATAATAATTTTAGAAATAACCCTAACGCTGCAATTATAGCAGGAGGAGGTGGTGGTCGTCAACCCCCGCCTCCTCCAAGAAGGAGCTCGTCAACCACTCAGGACACTACCACATTCAGTACCTTTCACCCGGCGTCAGCCACCATGAAACGGCAGTCATCATGGTCAAATTGTTCCAACAGTGGGGATGCACACGCCGATTTACCTGCACCTCCGCCACCGGAAGATCTCGCCTTATTGAGTAGGTCCTCCAGTGGTGCTGCTGTTATTGGTACAGATGCCTCTTTAGTTCCTACACCCGCTGCTGCTTCTCATAATCAGCACCATCATCTTAACAATAGTAATAGTAACCAGAACACATCGAGTTCAACTAGTCTAACTGCTTCCTCTTCGACAAGTAGTTGTAACAACACCACTGCCTCATCGACGACCAACCTCGGCACTGATTACCAGCATCATAATCACCATAACCAATATCACCCCTCTTCATACGCAACCAATTCGAGTACAAATGCTGTTGCATCATCATCTTCTTCTTCTTCATTTAACAACTGTAGTAGTAATGCTAGTAATAATAGAAGCATTCATCATCCATCCACCACTACTAACAACACAACGGGTCGCTTACGGGATCCATCTCCGGGGGCGGAGTCAGATATGAGTGCAACTTTTGCTACTGTGGGGGTGAGGAGGAATGGCTCTGATGCCAGTTTCAAGGTAAACATCTCATGCATTCTATTTCTAGAGCAATTTTTAATTCAAATTTTTAATTGACATTAATTTACTAAAAATGTAACCATTTTCATTTTACAGTCAAGTTCAAGTACTGAATCAGAGTCAATTCCATTCGCCAATGATAACGCTGGTACGATAAAACAACAAAAGCCGGGCAGTAGATCGGCTGCAGGAGCTGGCTCGGCATTAGAAAGTATTTATGGTACTACTGGAGCTTCTGCGAATGCTTCGGGTAGGGGTTTACATTATATTTAACTTCAAAGTTTACAGATATTTTGAAACATAACTGGAATGTATCTAAATCTTTACTTGATTATTTTACAGGTGAGCATATAGAGGCTGGGGACGTTCTAAGTGACATTGGCAATATGCTAGCAGATCTCACAGACGAACTGGATGCCATATTACAACAAGAAATGGACTCTCTCAATAGTAAACGCTAAAATTATAATATAATCATCTTTAAAAACCGATGATTTCATTATGGACAACTTCTGGCCTGGCGAAAAAATGCCCCTTG
The DNA here is from genome assembly GCA_034695465.1 of Entomobrya nicoleti. Taxonomy (NCBI): domain Eukaryota; kingdom Metazoa; phylum Arthropoda; class Collembola; order Entomobryomorpha; family Entomobryidae; genus Entomobrya; species Entomobrya nicoleti. The sequence goes on along the minus strand of JAQFZG010001182.1, from coordinate 12,772 downwards.
TATCGGCATATTGGAATTTGGAAACTAGGCCTCCGATACAAAAAGTCTTTAGACAATTTAAGCTAACTCTAAAATTCTCTAAAAATGTATACAAGAACCGGTAGTTAAAAACTTTAGATTTAAAATTATAACTAAAATTGAAATACGTTAAAAGCATAAAAAAATATCACACGAAACAACACACATTACATAAACGAACCATAATACAGAGAAATCGTTTTTACTGACAACATACATACCAATAACCGTAAAGAAAAAATATTTACTTACCTTTCATTGTGAATTAACAGTTACTTAAAAATATATGATAAACTAACCGATGTTACTTAAGTCGAATAACTTGGTATAAATTATTGTTAAAATATGATCTAGATATGAGCATCTCAAACACATGCATGTAAACCATACATACTAAATTGTATGTCACGTAAAAAAATTGCGCTATCGATGTAGAATTTTTAACAATGAAAATTGTGTAGTTGTTAAGTTTAGTACTAAAATTAATACTGAGTAGAGTCGTAGTAGTATTATTACTTGTTATTAGATAAAATAATATAAATAGTTGAAGTTGAAACTGGTAAATGAGCTGTGGTAAAAATTGTTTGAGACTTATTGTTTTGCCTGCACCGATGAAAATAAAACATCTCGTTGTGTAGACGTCATCATTTAAAAAATAATTAGGAATATAGATAAGGTAAAATGTAATATTGGTATAATATGATTATTATTATGAAATGTTTAATTTTTTACACGTACAACCAACAAACAAAAAGGTTAAGAGTTACTATATTCATAGCTAATTATCTAATTATTCCACACACATCAATAAATTATCCGGTTTCAGTAATTGCAACATTTTTCACTTAAGAATACAAAATTTTCACTGAATTGATAAGATGACAAAAAAATTTAGAAATGTTTTGAATGGTAGGATTTTATGGTGACACTGTTTAGCAATCTCCAAAATGAATAGAGAAGTATAAATACGTAACGTAAATATAACGAAAATCATTAATAACCTCACTAAACCCACTATAAATTATTGTAAAAGTAATGATAATACAATACATACATCATATAGGAAATAGTAGGTAGATAGAGATGATGACTTTAAAAATAGTGTAATATGTAAAAAAATTCATACATATTAACATCACAAAATCAGTACACACATTTTTGAAAACATTGAAAAATTCAAAACAAAACTATTATTGGAAGAAAATTTATCATGATCACGCAACATTCTTATTACGATAGACTGTGTAAAAACAATTTACATAACAAAACAATTATTACAAAAAAACTAAACTAATAGTGAGTGACGGTGACAAACCTGTTAACGGTTATTTAAAAAAATAAAGCTAATAAATGCTGATAAAAAACTTTATTTCATTTTATTGACAAGTAACTTATTGTCAGTTAACTGAGTTCATAGTTCATAATAGCACCAGTTGCAGTTACGTTACGAAGAAGGTGGTGTTGGTGGTGATATGTAGTCCTGTCCTTCCGGTATGTTGACAACGTTGATTGAATTTGAAGAAAGCTGCATTCTAGACATATCAAATGGTGTACCTTTGAATGGCGATCCTTCAGCATCCCACGCCATTTTCATGACATTCTCCAGTTTCTATACAAAACACAAACAAATGAAAAGTGAATTATTTGAAGACACTTTAGGAAAATACCTTACTTGTTATTTCTGTCCTGCAATGTATACTTACCGATTCTTCACTTGTGGGAAGTCCCTTCAATTTCTGTTCCTGATTCCACACCAACTCTTGTATTTTGGCTTGTTCTTCGTCCTCTAATTCTTCCATAGGCCGTACAGCATCAATTTTCTTCCGATCCAGAATTTCTTCTCCTTCAAAAAGATGATCCCACCACATTTCCTTCACTTTTTGTAAACTTAAAAATACCGATTCTCCAGGATGTAGACTCCAATAAGATTCATCTTTTATGATGGGATGGGGTAAGTGCCAATCAGTTACCACTTCGTCGTCCGCTCCAGTCCCAGTCGACACTCGTATTTTATCCTTTTGAATGTCAACCTTAACATTCTTCTTGTTTTTAACTTTGTTGTCCACTTTAATATAAACATCTAATTCTTTAATTGATTGAGACCAAGAATATTTGTCTGTCTTCCTGCCATTGTAAGTATCTGCTAGGGGGACTGCTCTGGGTGGTTTGGCTGGTGCCACCTTCACTGGTTCCTTCTTAATACAGGAATCAGCCTTCTTGGTAGATCCACCTGACGATGTTGTAGACGAAGATTTGATAGGCTTTTCCTGTTTTAATTCGTCAGGTGAGGTTGCAACCTCAACTTGATGATGTACTGGATGACTTTGAAAATTATCCTCTCCCCACGCTTGTTGTAATGATGATGGTGGTGGCTCATTGTTAGTCTTTTGACTGGTCTTATAATCTGCCCATTTCTTAAACTTTGAAATGACCAGCTTAGCAGCAATTCCAGGAGGAAACCCAACTCGTCCACCTTCAGGGGGTGCCACCACGAAAAAATCAGTTCTGCAAAGAAACAAAAACAAGTCAACTATTATATTAAACTGAAATCTAGCATTACACTGTAGCCCTTCACAAATTGCTCATCCCCAAATCCTTGAACTTCGTTACCTTCGAGCAAGGAAACTGAAAAAATTGTCTATAAACACGTCAATGTTTCCAGTGTTCTGAAGCACTGCTTCAAACGCTCGGTCATTTTCCTGATTTCCCATGTTTCACTATTCACTTTTCACAATTTAGTTTGGTTACAGTTTTCCTAAATTAAACGAATTAACTAATTAAGGTATTATCTAAAAGTTAAGGTTATCAAACAAGTACATACATTCAAATTGTTTAAATGCGTTGTTCTTGACTGTGAGATTAATTGGATTGAATGATTCTTTTGTTGTGGCGATTTTGTATGTTGTATGTGGCGTGAAGTGAAACAAGCCAAGAAGAGAACAGGAGCAGATAGCAGATACCCTGTTTGTTGTGTTGTATTTGCTGCTGGTTGGTATCTCATCTCTGTCTGCCTGCTTTGAAATGCATGAAAGCGCCAGTCAACAGAAACCAGATGGTTGGTTCATGCATTGCGCGAGACTACACTACAGATGACGGATGTTTTTGTGTTCCCTTTATCGTGTTTTCGTTTTGTGATCATATCAGAGTTTGGAGCGCTCTGCTCTTTGTGATTTTTTAAAACTTTAACTGTTCTTAAAATACGGGTAAATACCTTTCGTAGAACTTAACTAACATAGTCATCATGGTGGACTCTAACTCAGAAAGTAATGAAATTGTGGATCTGGTCCATTCCTTGGTTCTACAAAGCAGGTAAATTGAACAAAGAAATTATAATATGAAGAATTTTCATTTTACAAGATAGACATTGAAATTAATTAATTTTATATTATTAAACAGGCCTCAGTCTTCATCCACCTCGATTGGCTTTGACGACCCATTGACCTCGACATCGGCTCCCTCCAAAATCAAGATAAAATCGGTGCCCAACTCTCCTTGCAACAATATTTCCCGAACTCAGTCCCTACCTGTTCGAAAAAAGGTGCAAATTAAGTCAGCCCCTCTGAAGCCACCAGATATTGGAAGTTCGTCGTTATTTCCTTCGGTTGAAGAGAGTGCCTCCCTATACTCCCCTGTACCCAAAAGAATACCGTTAAAAAGTAGCAGTAGTAATAGTAGTAATGCTAACAACAGTTTCGGAATTAATGATAGTAGTGAAAACGTTTTCTCGTTAGCGAGGAATCAAAAAATTAAAACTTTAGAGGCCAAACTAACGGAACCACTTTTAAGACGACAGTCTGAAGATATTAGCTCCCCTTCTCCGATAAGCCATAATAGACGAGCGTCTTTTAATATAAGCGAACTTCCCACAACTCCTTCAAGAAAAACTCCGCGTTCCGCCAAACTATTTTCTGAGCTGAGCTCAGAACGACGACAACATTTAGATGAACTAGCAGAAAATTACGCAAAGTCTATTGACTCTAATCAATGTAGAAATATTTTAGACGAGTTGGAATTTCTTTTCCAGCTTTTTAACACTTCAATGATGACCACAAGCTCTAGTTTTAATAGCATTGTAAAAATTGGTAACGGTTCTACTACCTCAGCTACTTCGGTCCCTCTTCTGTGTAATGCTGCTGAGCAGGCTTACTTTGTGATTAAAGTAGTGATAAGTCAGTTGGATAAGCTGTTTGTGTCAATACCACCTTATGTACTCCAGCTAATTATCGATAATTATCCTCATAAAATTCCCAAACCAGTTAGGAAGCACATCGAAGACTGGATTGCGAAAGAGAAGGAAAATATATTTAAAAGGGCGTCTAATGCGATAACCAACGTGAATGAAACTATTCCAGTAGATTTAGTGAAAACGGTGACTTTTCAAAGCGAAAAGGATGGAAGAGCTAATTTCCTTCATCAAACAGACTTCCACGCATTTTGCAAACAGCGTGATTTATTTTATTCAATAAGAGAAAGTTGGGCTAACTCAGGGAATAGTGGTGGTCCATCCAGTGGGATGATAATGGATAGGAATAAAGCAAGAATGAGTTTTCCACCTCCTGCACCAACAGCAGGTACTTCCGGTTCTGGAGGAGGATCCTCATCATTCAATTCAGCTAGATTTGTGGATTCAGTACCCTTTAAAGTTCAGTCTCTTTTCCAAATGAATAAAAACCCAACAAATTTATTTCACATGGCCAGTCTTTTCGTTTCCCACTATTTGCTGGAAGTTAGAGCTCAAGAAGTTGGTGGAATGCCGAAAGATGACACAATGAAAGAATTCTTCCAAAGTAATCCTACCAAATTGCAGCAACTCAATAGTCGGTTTTCAATGAATGATGTTGCGGAAACACTGGAAGAAAGTCAGTTGGCATTTCAAAAGCAGTTTTTATTGGCTAGCTCACCTAAATTTGTACAGCATGTGGTGGATAGGCTAGTAATGGAAATAACTAAGGTGCATATTTATACTTTACACAAGCCTTACTTTTTAACCAAAAACCCAATCAAAGAAAATCACTGAAGACTATTTAACTGTTTAACTTTATCTCAGGTGGAAGCACAAATGGAGTCGATCGACCTGACCACAAGCCCTACCCAAATCTGCCGTACTGTAAAGGACTCTGTTCATCTTGCCAGATTACTTGGCTATGCTCACTTTCTCCCCTACCTTCCTGACGAAACAAAACAGCACAATAGCAACAACATTCCAATTAATAGTATTGAAAAGGAGTCAGTTCTTCAAGAGCAAGTACAGCTGCGAAGTTATCATTTGCCACCAATGGACCTGAAAAGTCTTCTGGAGAAAGCCCGTCAATCTGGTAGACTTACTACTACATGTCCATGGATAATTGAGTACTTGTTGCAATGTGATCCGGTTACTTTACTTCTTCCATCTTATCAACACATTCTTAAAATACTTCTTTGCTTGTATAAAAATGTATTTGTGATGGCTACATCTGGAGAGTCGGAGTCCAGTCTAGCGTTGTCAAATAGAAACTTTTTACGTTTTCATCTGGGCACACTGTTTTCGTATAGAAATTTTCCGGATACGGTATTTGCACTGCTGAAAAGTCAGGAACTGGTTGGTAGTGTAGAGTGGATTGATAATTGCGCAGCAGTCGTTGGACAAGAGGGTTTAGTTGATTTGCTGGAAGAGGTTGCTCGTTCTCTGGTGGATTTTTTCTTTGAGGAAACATTCAGCCGGTTTAAGAGAATTTTAAGCTGGGGAAAGTTAGAGGTTTCCCATCCAGCAATCACTGGTAAATAAATCAAGTTAAAATCATATTTGAATGGCAAAATTAATATTTCAGGGTCTCACAATTTTTATTTTTCTAATTTTACAGGTGAATTCCGGCACATTAGACCAATCCCGGCATCATCATCCTCATCCTCCGATTCTAATAGGTCTACAGTGACTACCTTATCAAAAGAAAAAATTCTTCAGTCCCAACTGGAAGCCACATTTTTCGAACTTTATCCACCACCTGTCAAACGCAGCGTAGATTTTATCGCTGAACGAATGGCTGCCAACTTTGTGAACATTGCCAAAGTACAGTTATTCCCTAATCTTAGGACAGTCCTACAAAACCAAGGAATTTTTGGTGTCAGAGCTGCAGAAAAGTGTAGAATGAGGATTGGAGAAGAAATGAACAAGTACCTGAATGAAAGGTGTCACGTTACTGTGAAACTGTTTTTGGAACAGAATGTGACCTCTGGAGTTTTGGCTCTTTGCCAGAAGATTGCGGTGAGAAAAGCTCGAGAAACTGGGACCGAATGGATAAAAAACTACATCAATGCAGGTACAATTAGACTAGATAGGTTTCATGATGTAATTTTGAGTATGGCGTCTCATTTGGCCCCTAAAACTTAACATGAACTTTTCTTTCTTTCAGCAATGTTTCCTGACGTTGGCGTTGCAGCTGAGGGAGAAAATAAAACTGGCTCTGCCCTATCACCTGTGAAACCTCCCGTAGCTGAGGATCCCCCTTTTGAAATTCTTATCCTAGTCCATCGCACTCTTCGAAAACTCAACTCTCTCGAAAAAATCGACCCTCAACTTGTCGACAAAGTTTTAGCATGCCAATCCCTTTCCAAAGCGCCATGGACATTTATTCCTTTGATAGACTGGGGCCTATCCCTCATCACATTCCAACCTCAGGTTCTCAACCCAGTGCGCACAAAACAACTTGTTGCGCACTGGAAAAATCTTTGGAACCCTTCAGCTTCCAAAAAAGTTTTAAATCCGAGAAATCTTTTACTCATTGCAAAATCCAAGAATTCTCGCGACAGTTGGATCAAGTTGGGTAGCATCACTCAGCATCTTATTGGAGAGGGACTTATGAAAGCAGAAGATTTGGAGCAGCAATGCATGCAGTTGTTAAGTGAGGAATGGCCGGAACAGGTGCATAAAAGAATATCCGAGTTTCTGACCATTGTGTTGGAAGCATTCCACGAAAGATCAGAGTACCACGCGAGTGAAAGTGCGCAAATACTAGACTGGGTAGCATGGATATGCTCGGGTCAGCCAGATCAAGACTGAATTATTCTACTAAAAATATAGCTTGCTAAATGGAATAGTTAAAAAATATCGTGAGCATTTTAAACGATTTCGTTAACAAAAATTAACGGGTTAAAAGATATTATCTAAAATATATGAAAAATATATAAAAAATTAGTTAGTTAAAAATAAGTTTTCACGTTGAGCTTTTTTCGTTAACATTACGTTTAGTTAGGCTTTAGTATTAGTTTAACCTTTAAGGGTTTTAAAACAATTTCAATTTTAATGAATTGCATAATAAAAAAGAGCATTTAATTAACCTAACACGCATCTCTGTTTTAGTTGTTCCTTTTTCATAAGGATATTTTATTTTTTCTTCGGCTTCATCATTTTTACGGAAGGGTATTAATTTATTATCATATATAAATTATTAATTTTTACGCTGAAGTTGTGTTTTGTATACGGTTATTCATTTTTAATTCAATTGAATATTTTTTTTTTTACTTTATTTTCTCAAACGTATAAATCTACTCATTCTGCATCGTTTCTATTGACTTGCATATGTATTATAATTTACTAATGAATTTAATCATAAAAATCGTATCGACGCGCCTATTCATTTCCGCGATTAGGTGAACTGAACTGGGTTTTGAACTGAACATTTTTATTTTCCGAGCATTATATTTCTATCCATTGTTGCCTCTTGCCCCTTCTCAGTCAACTTTCCAATAAGTTACCTAAATTTGTGAAATAACGTTCCAGCAAAATTGGCATCCTGTCGTTGTTGTAAACATAATAACAGTAAATAGAATTTAACATTGAATATAATATACTTATCAATCATATTGATTACACATAACAATATATTAATACACGATATTACGTACGACGAAGATAACGGTTAATCTTGTTTTCTTTTCAACAAATACACATTTACAGGTAAATAATGATAATAAAAATTGATTTAATATAAAAATTTGTTTTTTCTCAATAAATTGTAGAAGAACCTATCTTGAAAGCCTATATTTTCATTTCATTCAACACACTTGACTTTAAATACATGACTGAATGCAAAGAATATTTATATCATATATATTTCATTTTTAAAGGATAAATATATTAACATCATGATAAATTAAGTAATGTATACTATTTTTTAAATTTAATACAGCAATCATCAAAATATACTATTATGCAGCATGCTGATATACACAAACAAAAACGAAGAAGACACGACATAATATTTTATTAATACAATCTTGCTATTAGTTAAAACTGATAATTGTTTGCTTTGATAAAACTTTTCCTAAAGTCATTTGGTATTACTTCAAAAATTGGAAGCAATTACGTATATTTGTTTATTAGCACGTTGAAGTGTTGTTCGCCCACATTTTATTACCAAGTTGCATTTGAGTTGGTGGCTGGGGTGCAGGTTGGCGTTTGATTGAATGAGCTGCAATTGAAATAATCGGTTAAGTAAAATTCGTAAACATATATTCTATTACGCTGACACAACAAATCAAGGAATTTAAAATGCTTACCATTTTTACTGGGATATGTTTTAACCATTCCTTTGAAAACTCCAGGAGATGGAAGGTCATCCAATGCGGGAAATAAATGGCCAAACCTCGATTCCAGATCCACTACTCCTATTTTAAAAATTAAAATGTTTTCACGTAAAACAACAGAATCTAGCAAATAACATGTATCCCAGTTTGGTGTGAGCAAGTTACCCGTGTAAATTGATGGCGAAGATGATCCCGACCCAGAACTTGCCGATGTAATTGACGTTGCTGAATTGACACTTCTCATTGACGAATTTCTAGTTGGAGGAGGAGGCGGTGGTCCACCAGTGGGGACAGGTGGCAAGGGACCCAACGATCCATTAACCCTCAACTGAGGTGGTGTTGGTGCAGGACTAACCCTATGACGGGGAGGTGGTGGTGCTGAGGATGGGGGTGGCGGAGGAGGTACACTTGGAGGAGCCTTATTTGGTGGTGGAGGAGGTCGTGCTGATGGCGGTCTCAAGGGTGACATTCTAACACGTGTAACTCCATTCTGTGAGGAATGCAATGTTTTAAATAAAAAGTGAGAATCTTGAAGGATTTTTTGCAGAGAAATCTATTTTTCTGGTGAATGTGCACTTACAGCTATCATTCTTGGCGGTGGGGGTGGTTGACCAGCAGCAGTCATTGAGGCAAACTCTCTACCAGCAGATCTTCCCATTGTTCTGTATTCAATACTGGCCGAGTTTGGCGTGCCAGGGGATGCCGTCCTTGGCATTCGCATACTTTGGGCTCTATTTACACTACTTCCACCGGCGGATGGCGGGGTTGAAGGAATTGTTTGATGAGGTTCACCACTCCCCGAGTCCACCATATCCCCAGCTGGGAGTGGAGGTGGTGGAGGAATGTACAGACTAGGCAACTTGGGAGGAGGGTTGGGCTTCGAACTCTTGATACCTCCATTTATTCCAGGTGGTTTGGGAGCCACCGATGGTTTGCCGTAGTTGACTGGCTTGCGTTCCGTAACTTGTTCATGGGATGACCCTGACTGCAGTTCATAAAATTAAATAATTATAAAAATGCACACATAATTTTTTTACGATAAGGCTTTTAAAAATCGTAATATTATCAGTTGGCTTACACTTGGCAAGGAAGGCTTCAAATTGGATGGAGGGGGAGGGGGCGGCGGCGGTTTATTTGATAACGACATGTGTATACTCGCTGGACTACTACTTCCACTTACGTTTAACGATTGAGTACCACTATTATTATAAGATGAGTTAATACTATACGATTCTTGTTGATGATGATTTTGATTGCTATTATTATTATGATGATGGTGCAAAAAACTTGTAGGTGAGTCTTGCTGTTGTTTTTGATGATGACGTTCAGTCGTTCGATTTAAAGACGTGGATGAAGTTGAAAAACCTTTTCCTCTATTTCCTGAGCTTCCCACAGGTTTCAGTTTTGGCATACCACCAGCAAATAAATCGCCTAAACCCAGGGGTCCACCTGGAACTGGAGGTCTTGATGCTCCGCCCCCAAAGCCACCACCGCCACTGCTACTTCCACCGCTACCAATTGAATTGCCTCCACCTCCTGGAGACCTTCCATTATTTTTATTTCCTAAAAAATAAAACATCATTCCAAAAATTACACACAAGTTTCAACTTTGTACTTTCGCTATTCGCCCCCACAAGTCATCAAAATCAAAGTTGTACCTCCGACTCCACTTTCACCACTAACACTGGATCTAGTTGACCTATTATCTAAGTCGCACTCATACCATTCAATTTCCTCTTCAGTATAATACCTAAAACTAATCAGTTTCACACTGCCCATCTTACTAAATTATCTTTTGTACTTTTTACACTCCTAACTGGATTTGCATGTTTACTTTATACTTTAACCGTTAGCATTGAAATTTGCTAAAAACAACAAACAAAATCGCTTGATTCCTCCATAATTCAATGGCGCTTCCATGCAATACATTTCCCTGTCTAGTCTACGTTTCTACCGTTTTTGTTTCAATCAAAAAGTGTTCATGCACCTATCTCAATAACCAGACTGTTCAGAAACATCTCTGAACACTTTTTTGCGAATTTTCAAATAGAATCATTTTTTTACATATAGCAAATAGCAATACTACTAGTTCCAAAGAGGTGGATTCCCCTATCTCGTCAAGAAACTAGGCCATTAGTTGTCTTTTTGTATCAAATTTTGCAGATGTTGCACACATGAGCACATTCATTTTCATTCAAAGGATTAAACATCTTTAAAACGCTTTCTTGTTCTGTTCTGAAACAAGCTTTAACCTTACAACTGATGAGATGATATTGCGAATTGTGTGTGGAGTGGATACGGCTTTGCATAAACTATATTATGACTACGACATATAGACAAGTGGCCAAAATACTATAAAGCATCTTAGTTTTGTGTAGCCTTGAAAAAGGATATCGCATTTTGAAAACGCATTCATCAACACATGAGTCTTGGATTATTTCCAACAAAGCTTGTACTTTAGATTATCTAGTTTTCATTAAACGCTAATTTGAATCTATCATGCAAAAAATAAAATGTCATTAAAAGTTCATGATGGATGACGAGACAAAGTTGCATGCGTGACTCCAACTTACAAATTCTTACATATCAACCGAACTTCCACAACAATCTTCATCATAATATACCGTCGCAATGTCAGCTAAAAAGTTTGACGACTTTGCAATTTGTGTATTTTTGTTTTTTTATTTGACTCACCTCCAGCGACAAGCGGAGAGCTCCTATCATTCACCACAGGAGCCTTCTTTAATTTGGCCCCTTGACGGATTGACTGCAACAATAAATTCCTTCCTTGTGAATCCGAAGCTCCACCTCCACCCGCTGGTGACTTCAACTCAAAAGCAGGAGGTGCCGGAGGAGGCGGCGGTCCTGGAGGTGGTGGAGGAATCGGCATTTTTGTTGTTATATCACAGTAAGTAGATTGCACGCACAAAATATAATAAAAAATTAAAACACTTTCAGTTTCTCTCAAGTTTTCTCTTTCTTGCTTTTTTTCCAGACTATTGGGCTTATGATATTCAAATTGGACTTCTTGGTTTTAAATAATATCCAATTAAGTAATTAAGGCAGGATCATCAGGAAGGCAGATTGTGACAGGTGGGTGTTCACATTATACTCTGATTTATAAGGATTACAAATAGTTATTGTTGATGACCATAAATCTAAGCAGTGCTTGTTAGGATCATTGTTAAAAACGTGTGACAATGAAAAATTAAGGAAAGTGTTCTGTTGATCATTTTTGCGTTTTGCACTAGTTCCTTTCATTGTTACTACTGCAGAGAATTTAAACGGGCACTAAAATATTTTAGGCTAAATTTTTTTATAGCACTAAAAATATTTGCAAGCCAGAATATATATTATATAGCTTATCATTAAACATTAATTTCATTCTTCTAAGAAAATTAACTAAAATTGTTACACAAATATATATTAACACATGCTTTATATATTTTGATTGAATTATTTTTAGAGGTCACAAATTAGGGCATTGACAAGCTTTAAGTAAACTCAAAAAATTATAAAAGAAAACTTTTCGTTCTTCTAATAGACTAAGTCATTCTTCCCGAAGCAGAAAATAATTAATTAACTAACTAAAGTTAATTTTATTGCACGTTAACCACTAATAACTTTTAATTTCACATATTTAACTTATTCTATTTTTGTTTTTTCGATGAAAGCACTGTCAATAATGTTTTACATGTACTTCACTTGTTTAATTGATTCATTCATTAAATCTTCTACATCCTTTTTAAAAATCCTCATTCGCTAAAGATATTTATTGGCGAGTCCAGTCACAAACAAAGGACATGTGCTGCAAAAGAAATTAAACAAAAAAAGTATTGATAAAAGCGTCTATATTAAAATAATATTTTTTTAAACATAATATTATAGTTTATTTAACACCACAATAATTAAATTAGTTTTTTTTAGCTATAAAAGCTTCTAAACAACTGTCCAACTTTTTGGTAAAATATAGTCCACATAAATAAGCCATTAGTGAGAAATTTTTCTTACACAACACGTACTGTAATAGTTAGTTAATAAATGACCTCCCAGAGACTGTCCTAAATTTAATGTGAGTGACTCATGATTACTACCATAAATGTTTTTCCAATTAGGTAACAAAAATCCAAAATAAATTATTCACGGTCCATTCAGTCGTCACCAAATAAGAAAGAAAACATTTTTCCTTATA
>JAQFZG010001181.1:0-23155 GCA_034695465.1 Entomobrya nicoleti | reverse complement strand
ATTACTTTACAAGTTAATTATTAATCATTGTTTCATTTCAGCAATAACACAATCTCCTTTCTTTGTCCCTTTTCTTGAAAGCCGATTTTTATTTACAGTTTTTCGTATTGTCGGTAAATCATCTTGATTCTTATGCTTTGTTAGCATATGATTCTTCCAATTATGAATGTGTGCATACTTTTCTCCGCAATATTGGCATATGTATGGCTTTTCTCCAGTATGTGTTCTCAAATGCGCATTTAATAAAGTCTTACTCATGCATAATTTCCCACAAGTCGAACACTGGAATTTCCAAGCATCTGGCCCTTTGTGATATTCTAAATGCGCTTTCAAATTACCTTTCAATTTAAAAGCTTTACCACAATTTTGGCAAATGAACGATCGATCAGTTCGATCAGTGTGGGCTGTATTTAAATGAGTTTGGAGATTTAATTGATTCAAAAACTCTTTGTTGCATTTGTCGCATTTGACTTTCGTTATTTCTATGTTTTTGTGACGACTAAATTTTTTGTGGTGCTCCAATTCATCTTTTGTCCCAAATCGCCTTTTACATGCCAACTCATCACACGAAAAAGGTAGTTCTGGATTTTCGAGAACTTCCGAATGGAATTTTCTCACATGATTTTGTAAACCGCCTGTCCCTTTAAACTTTTTTCCACATTCTTTACAAGTCCAGAGGTTTGATGGTTGGTGCATTTTTCTTTTGTGTTGGGTTAATTGATTATATTTTACGAAATATGCTTTGCACGTATCCTCTTCCCCTTCACATTTATAAATACTTGAGGAATCCTCCAAATCGTCAGTTTTGTGGTACTTTCTAAAATGATGTTTCTGATTAGTAGCTTTCTCTTGACAAATTGGACAAACGGTTTGCTTTTTCTTTGTACATCCATCAAAATGAACTTTTAAGAAATGTTTAATGTAAAAGAATTTTGTATAGGATTTTGGGCATCGGGGGCATTGTATTTTAGACGGAACACTTTCTTTCGAGTTTTTACTGCTGTTAACATGATCGGCTTCATGATATCCCAACTCTGATAGTGACTGAGTTTCCATTCGACAAAAATTACATTTATATCTTTCCGGAAGTATTTTGTTTTGTGAAGAACAAGGATTCACTAGGGTTTTGATATGAATTTGTGCAAAATGTGTTTGATATCTTAGAACATATTTGGTTTTATAACGACATCTAGAACAGTAATAATATCCATCTCCGTCTTTGCCATTTTTATTAGAATGGTTGAAATTTTCATGCATACACAGTTTTAAAATTGAATCCAGTACAGTGTCACAAAACTGGCATGAATATTCACCACGTTTGTGTAAATTTTGATGAAGCTCTAAAGATGTCTTATCCTTAAACGTTCTTTTGCATCTGTCAAGGAAACACGTATGGGGATATTGGACATTATCTTTAACTTTCTCTGAACGTTTCCCAGAATGAATGTATATCATGTGCTGTTTCAGTCCAATAGCCCGACCAAAATATCTATTACATTTGGTGCACTTAAATTTAGTACCAATATTCGAATCTGGATGTTGCTTGTCTAAATGCTTTTCCAAATGATTCTCCTTTTCAAACGTTTCATCTCATTTTTCGCACTTGTAAATCCGCAACTTAGGTTGTGGTGGCTCATGATGAATTTTTTTCTTGTGAAAAGCAAGTCCGCCTTTTGTTTTAAAATACGAAAAGCAGTTATCACACTTAATTGTATCGTTTTTCTGTTCTAGTCCGAGATGAACGGAGGCAAAGTGTTTAATATAAACACTTTCTTGTAGAGTTTCAAATGGACATCGTGCGCAGTAAAATATATTATCATCGTTCATTGTTGAAGTAGAGGTGGATGGTATAGCCGAGTGCATTTCAGTTTCATGTAAACTTATATCAATAATAGTTTTTTCAACTTTGGAGCAAAACTTACACTGATATTCGCCTCGGACATGTAATTTTTTGTGGTAGTCAAAGTTGAACTTCTTATGAAAAACAGTTTGTTTGAAATTGCAATTATCCGATAAACATCGATACAACTTAGGAGTTTCACTGTCTTCTATATTTTTCTCGGAATCATTGTCCTTTTGTTTGGATGATAAATAGTTATCGTTGTCATCATCTTCTAAAGCACTCTTTTCAGAAGATGAAGTGTCACTTGAATTGGGGTTTTGTATGAAGTCTTTATCCAAATCCGAGTTTAAATTGTTGGTATCGTCGTTATTCAAAGTGTACGATACGTTTTCGATAGAGCGAAGATTGTATCGTTTTGACTTTGTTTTCTTTAAAACATTTTGAGTACTTTGTGTAATTCTGCTTTCATGTTTGTACTTGTTGCTTGATAATTCTTGAGGTTTGTGTAGAACTCTAAAATTCGGCTCACTTTTCATATTCGCAATTTCCTTTAAATGTTTAGTTGCTCTTTGTTTATCCAAAGAACGATGAAGGGAACTAAATTTATGCAGTTTTAACGATGCATAGTTTTTATAAAACCTTTTACAGAGACCACAAGAAAAAGGATAATTTGTTTTTATTAGATTCACTTTAAAATTTGGGTGTTGCAATTTTTGATGAGTTGCTAATAAACTCTCACTAATACACATCACAGAACAAAATTGACAGGGAAAGCTTGGTTGATTGTTGAAATCGTTAGTTGACATCCCAAAAAGATTTATTGCACCAACTTCGGAATCTACTTCGTGTTTTAAAACCAAATTTTCTTCAAAATTTTCATCTGGGCTAGAACTAGTGCTACTGTAAAACAGGAAGCATATAAAAACTCATTGTTATGAAATTTAAACTTGCAAATTTGAATTATAAATGTTTTGTTAAATCTTACTCGTTTTCTGGCTCTTCTGTAGTATTGATGGTGCAAATAGTCTGCCCTTTAGATGATGAGCAATCTTCAATATGACTGGCTTTATTATTATCGCTGCTGTATAAAAAGTATAATCATAATTATAAATTCGCATAATGGTAGACTGCGCACATAAAATTCATTCCTATTTAAAAGTTACCTTTGCACAGAAAGGGTGGTAGCGATTTCTTCATGGTCCATCACATCTTCCAAAGGCTCTTCCAAGGTATTCCGATCAATATCCTCATAAATCGGTGAATTATTGTCGTCATCAAATGTACTTTCACAGCGATAATCTGAGTAGAACGACTGCAGAAAAATCACTGCTCCAAACGACATTAGCCACCCAATCACAAAGTGAAAGCCATTTCCAGCAATCTGTGTTGAAGTGTCCTTTAATCGATTCGATTCAGTTTTGCTTGTGGTTTTGTTGACCAGTTTTAATCTCTTCAATACAACACGAGGTTGTAACTGAGAAATATTGCGACTACGACCACCTAATTAAAAAACATATAATACATTTTTGTGCAAAATCAAAGGAAGGACAGATAATATATATATTGATTTTCTCACGTACATTTACTCAAAATCTCCTGTCTTAACTGTCTAAACAGTTGGTATGCACTTTGAGCAGAAGTTATCTGATCCTTTTCCACAGACAATGTTTGACCTTCGTTACATATTTTAGTGTTGGTCTCCAGTTGGCTAAATATTTGTTTCAGTGAAACTACTCTTGAAGGTACCTTGTCCGCGGACGTCATCACTTTCATTAAAATCTCCAGTTTCCATTGCAATTCTAACTCCAAACATTTTAGTTGATGGTGCACTTCACAAAATTCAATAATTAGAAGCTCACAATCCCTACAACAAACTAACTTATAGGGCAGTGAAACAGGAAAGGATGTATCATTTACAAAAATGTTTAAATGCTTGTGGAATTTTTGACACGTATCTGTTTTTTGTGGAGCATTTCCAGTTTGTGAAATAGTCTTATAGCAAAATGTACACAATTCGATAGGAAAACTTGTCAACGACATTTTGTTCTTGTCTCGTATTTACAAATATCACGTATCTAATCGATTATTTCACTTGATACTACTGTTAGTTAATTTTAAACCTGTCCCCAAATGCCACATGTAATCAAACGGGATCAACAATTGAAATACAAATGTTTGGTCGTAAACACAAATCGTGAATGAACCCAGAGAAATGCTTATACCCGTACAGAAAAACCAATGATATGTATGTAATTTATGCATGTTACTGATAGATACCGGCTTGATATTCTTTTGAATGGTAGCTGATATGCATCTGGCTAATGGGACAAAAACATGCATGTCACATACTGAAATAAATAGGGTGATATACAGCTGATGATTGTCTTTGGGTGAAATACTTGGTGGTTGGCTTGTTTACATTTCCACCTTGTTACTTTTTCTCTTTCGAGCTGCATGTAGTAATATGTTTGCGGGTTATGTTAGCTTTCCACCAAAATTAAAACATAAAACTGAATTAAGTTTTTATCGTTACTAAAATGGCAACAACAAATAACGTAGCTAAGTGGTGCATATTTTGTTACAAGAAAGTTATAAATGATTCTAAACAACACGACTATGACTTGAATACATTTTATTCGTTATTATTGAGATTTGTGGGTGAAAGTAAACATAAAATTTCAAAATTATCTTTGTTAACCAGCTCGTTTGACTGCTGTAGAGATTGTGAATATTTAGTGACTGAATTTCGCAAGGTTTATCATCAAATGAAGTGTTTAGAGCTACAGTTAATATTTAAACTGAAGACGTTGGAGGAAGTGATGAAGATGGCAGATAGGGTTCCTTCTAGAATCAAATTGGTAAAGCATTACTTTGAGGACGATGAGAAAGAAAAGGGAAAATTTGATAGCAATTTGGAGGACAAGCTTATCCTTTTCAAACAGATGAGAATGGAAATCCTGAAACATTGTAAGATAATAAATATATGTACATCTGTGTAAGTTTATAAAACAGTGTTTAACAACAAACTAACTGATGGAATTTTAACTGTAGGTCAAAAGGGTCAAGCCTTGTCAGTTCTTCAACCAAGGGTTATTTTACAAAGATGGAATGAAAGTAAGAATTTCATAAATAAAATGGAAACATTATAAGTTTTAAGGGAAAAACTCATTAGTTAAAGTTTAATTTTAAGGGTTTTCATCATTTTCAGCTGCAGTGCCCCTGGTGTCATCTCCGCAAAGTTTTGATAGTATTAGAAGTCTCTCAAATAGCAATGATGATGCATTTGACGAACTGATTATTTCAAAATCAGTTGATACTAGTGAGGAAATTGAGCAAAAATCTGACGAAGCATTTAAAAAACTTGGTACTCCAAACGAAAAAATAAATACTTTAGCTGATTCACCTGCGCTCGGGTAAGATAATTAATGAAACATTTTTTAATTAAGTGTTTAACATATTTTACATTCGAATGATAAGTTTGCTAAATGGTTCATACTTCTATTTGTATTTGTTCTAGTGAAAGAAGTATTTTAAATGATTCTATGCACGCAGTCAAAAGGGATTTTGTTAAAAGTTCGAACCAACAAATTATAAATGGGTAGGTAATTTTATTAACTTTTCTAAACCTTTATCTGAAATTGTCCATAGATTTAACTGTATAACTCTTAATTTGCAGTTCGACCAACCAAATTGTAATACACACAACACCTGAGTGTCCCTTTTCAAATATTGTTGAGAAATCGAATACAAAAATTTCAAGACATTTTACTTGTTCGTATTGCTCAAAGAAATTTACTCAAGAAAAGTACTTAAAGAGCCACATATGGTCCAGACATCGAACAAGCAAACGTAGAAAATGCAAGACAACAAAAAATAATTTAGCCAAATTTCGTTGTGGTCTTTGTAATATTTTTTGCACGACATACCAGGGTATACAACAACATAAGTATAGTGCCATGCATCAACTTTTGTTCAAACGAAATTTGAAAATGAGAATGATCAAAACCGAGCAGACCACAGGTCGATATCAAAAGCAATATCAAAAACCAAGTAGAGAAGCTCAGAAAATAAAAAAGGAAATTCTAAATATTGCACAACCAGTTACTTCAACAGACACGGGTAAACAAAGCTCTGAGAATAGTAGCTCTGACACGGATTACAATTTTTCGGACTCGTGTTCTAGCAGCAGCCATGATGAAAACGAAGAACTTGATCGAATATCTCATGATAAAAATTTCTACTGTCGTCTGGACGAGTGCAAATCAAAGATTTTCAAACGTAGGATCCTTTTTGAAGAACATAAAAAGTTACATAAACGTGGTAACTTTACTTGCAATTTTTGTGATAAAATTGAATCAACAGCAATCAAGTTAAGTTTGCATGAATGTGAAATGCATTCTGCCATTCAGTCTTCAACGAATACGAAACAGAATGAAGGAATATTCAATTGTGCAAGATGCCCCTTTGAGACTAAAAGAGAAGCTGCGTACTTTAAACATTTTGCTTCCATTCATTTGGGCATTTATAATGCAAAAGTAGGCAAGGAATTTTATGAGTGCAAAATTTGCACGAAAAAGCTGCTAAATAGACAGCATATAACCGAACTTCATTTTAAGACCCATCATGATATCAATGACCTGGAAGATCAGGACAAGCAAGTAAAAAAGTGTGATGAAAGTGGATGCAATGCTTACTTTCTTTCAACTACGCAATTACAAATACATAAGTCTTTGCAGCATTCGTTATTAAAATCAGATCTTGAAGATAACGATGACGACGAGTATGCAGAGATAGAAGACATAAACGGAAAAGTTTCACTTACCTGCAAATTTTGTGACAAAACATTTTGTTCATTTGGGTTTTTGCAAAGACATAAGCGCAAATTTCATAAACAAACAAAAAAGAAAAGTTCTTTGATTGTTGAGTCTAACCTTCCGGATAGAATTCACAAATATAAAGGGCTTGTGTGTCCAGAAATAAAATGTACTAAAAGCTTTCACAGCAGAATAGGTTTAGAAACGCACAGTAAACATCACGGAAGTTTTGCATGCAATTTTTGTGAACTTTCCATGGATTATGCTCCGGATTTGGCATCTCACGAAAACAAAGTGCATTGTTCTACCTTCAAGGAAAAATCGCCAGAAAACAGAACACTCGTCAGAATTAAATGTTCAAGGTGCACAAAAACTTTCCAGTTTCAAGGTCTTTACGAAAATCATTTTTTAAACGTTCATTTGAGATTACCAACAACGTTTAGAGTATGCCCTATATGCAAATATGCCAGTACGAATAAACAGACTCTAAGTAGGCATACCACCCATAGCCACTTTGTAGAAGACATGGATCCCTCCAGAATATCAAGATGCAATCAATGTCCAGCGCATTTCAGAACTAGGATACAACTTGTTCGGCACAAACGGGATATACATAGTAGCGAGAATTTGGATGATATCAGTCCTATAAAGTGCAAAGAATGTGATATAGTTCTCCGGAGTGAGAAAGGTCTCAAAGTTCATATGGACCAAGTGCATAGTAAACAATCCAGCAGCAGTGTTCGTTCCCCGTTTAATTGTGTACTTGACAAATGTAAACAAGCATTCTTAGCCAAACACTTATTGGAACGTCATCAAAGATTACACGAACGGGGAGAATTTCAATGTCAGTTTTGTGATGATATTTGTGAGACTGTTTTAAAATTAATAAAGCACGAAACTACTACGCATTTATCAAGTACTCCAAAAGAAAAGGTCTTTAGCTGTTCGAGATGCTCATACAAGAACAGGTTTGCAGGTAGGTTGCAAAACCATTTTGCTGAAGTTCATTTAAAAAATCTACCGCCAGTAACTGAGGAAGATAGACAAATGCCAGGAAAATTTGTGTGCCACATTTGTGAACTGGAGTTGAGCTATGGCTCCGATTTAGCCGTTCACGAGGCTCAGCACAAGGAAAATACTGGATACTATATAAATTGTCCTAGATGCTCAAATATTTTACCAAAGCATACGTACGTGTCTCACTTTCTGCGAAAACATCTGGGAACTTCAAAGCGTAAAGAATGCTCGATTTGCAAATTACACACTGTCCAATTGGACACACATTACAAGACGTGTCACAAAATTGAGGATTCCTCAAAGGTATATAAATGTGAAGGAGAGGACAATGGTTGTCAAGCTTACTTTATTAAAGCTGAGCAACTTATTCGACATAAACATAAAATGCATGTTAGCGAATGGAAATGCAAGGAATGTGGAAAAATATTAAAATCTAGAATAACACTGAAATCGCATATCCGCACCCTACATCCGAATTCGGACGAGAATCCAAAACTCCGTTTTGCGTGCAACATGGCAAGTTGTAAAAAAAAGTTTGATACAACCTCCGAGTTAGATAAACATCAAGATTTGCACAAGAAAAAAGCATCATCTGGATCTACTGACAACGTTGACTCACAAGGAGTTGTAGATAACCTAAAGTGTGAAAAGTGTGGCAAAGAATACGTTTCTAAAACTGGACTACGAAACCATATATCTAGTGTTCATTCTGAGCACTCTTATATTTGCCCAGAATGCGGAAAGGTTTTTAAAATGAAAGCTGGGTTAGACAATCATTTGCTGTATCATAAAGGTCCGAATGAATGGAAGTTTCAGTGTGCCACCTGTGGTAAAAAATGTGCCACCAAGATAAATTTGGCTTCTCATATGAATACCCATGCAAAAGAGAAACCGGCATGGGTTTGTCAGTTTTGTGGAAACAAGTACGCGCATCAACATAACTGGAGAAATCATATGATAGCAAAACATGGGAATGAGAATGGCGTGCAAAATAAAATAAAAGTTTCAAACTCAAATCGGCTAAAAAGGAAAGGGACAAAAAAGGGGGATTGTGTTCTCGCTGGAAAATAGCATGCATTTTTTTGGATGCATTAGTTGATGATTTTAAATATTTACTTCAAGTTTTGATGCAAAAAATATTTGGAATTATTCTATTTTCGGCAAAAAAATACTAACAGATAAATAAAATATGAAATTTATGTTACAATTTTCAAGCTAAATAAATTTATAGAAATAATGTTGCAAATATACTTATTCTTTGTTCATATTTTGTCGTATTTATTTCATGTTTTTATCTATATCTATCTTATATTATAAACGCACAATGAACCTAGGAAATAACGTAGCATAAATATGAAAGTCGGTACCATTAGTCAAAAACACTTTGACATAGACCCAAATAAAGTGATAAGCTTGTTAATAGTTGGCGATAGGCACTCCTTATTAGTTGGAGGACTCGGTGAAGTATTGCGTGACACGATATTATATAATAAACAATTTCAATAAATGCAAATTCGTAACATGCTTTAATGATTCGTTTCCAAATGTGACCATACACTTCAATTAGAAAGGAGACCACAGATGAACAAGTCATTAGAGCAAAAAGTATCCAAACAACTAATAAATCCTGTAAAGTAGCTACAGTTTTACCAAACCAATTTTCCTTTCCAAAGTACTGCCTGCTTACGTAGTTATTTTTACGAATGTATCCCCCAACACTTCGATAAGCTCGGTCTTCACGCTCTCCTGTTACAATTTGGTTGGCAAATGTAAAAAGCAATTTGATATCGTGAAAGCCAAATCCCGCCAGTTGCATTTTTGCAAAACTTTTCTGGAGGTAAAACGATTGTATTAAGATTTTTAAATAGTCTCCTATTCCTGACTCAATAAGAGATGAATAGTCTTTTAAGACAAACTTTGTAAAGTGACTTTGTTTCCTCCAAGTTACAATTCGGATTCTTGAAATTACTGGTAAATCATTAGTTTCGTAAATTGTACGCTTTTCAGACATTCCTATAAGCCTGTTTGCAAATTTGTCCAAACATTCGTTAGTTTCATATAACACGACATACTCTTCTGTTGTTTCGGGATACCTTTCATTTTTGCTGCTATTAATTCTCGAACTATTTTTAGAAATCACTTTGATTACTTCATGTATGGTGTCCAAGAGAACTCCAATGTTCAATTTACTCGAACGGTTATAAATACTTTGGTAAACATACTGTAAATTAAGCTGCTTTGATTTTTCTGTTTCTGTTAACATTTTTCTAAGGACAGTTTTTGAGCACAGACCAATTTTTATTGGTACTGTCGTAAGTAGTAGATTTTCAAGAGAGTCGGGTAGATTAGATGGAGTGGGAACACTAGTTATTTCTGAATACATATCAGTAGTGTATACAAATCTCAAAAACAAAGCAAAAAGAATCCAACTTACGACTAAATATTGAATAAACCATCTTCTATAGTTGGCAGACGCAGTACCTTGTTCAAAAGCAACAGAAAACAGCCAAAATCCTGGGCTATTAAATTCTTCATTGTCAATAAATTTGAAAATTAGATAGAGTAAAAGTAATGACCAGATTAGAACCAACTTTGCTTCCATTGAGAACGCCTTAAAAAGAAGAAAAACAATTTTTAAATTGTATTTAGGTTCCCTAGCGGCTTTTCCAATAACACTGTATTTAAAACCGGAAAATGTAGCACCAATTGACGTAAATTGCTTGAAAACACCTTTGCTGTAATATTGTGATCGTAATCCCCAACTTTTAATATTACATGTATGAATAGTCCAATTATGACGCTCTTTTATAATAAAATTTATTATCTGTAATTCGGAGTTCATTCCAATCGCACGATATTTTAATTTCATTAGCAGGAGAGCTGATTTTGTGATGTGCTTTTGATGAATGTTGATATTTTTAGAATGCAAAGCGTTCCACAGATTAGTTATGCTAACTATATTTGGGTTCCAAATTAGTATGAACAGGTCGTCATCCAAACAAATGAAGCATACCATAAAAATTTGCTTAGATGGTTCCAAGCTTCCACGTAAAATCAAAATCTTAGTAGGCCATTCATTTTGGAAGTCTTGTCATCTTTCTATAGTAGGTTTGAAGAATGTTGGCACTATAACGTAATCAGGATGACGTTTTGCTAACGTTAGTGACTTATTCCATGTGTTCTTGTCCATATAGTGGAGCAACTTAATCTGTCCTGATTCCGTAATCATTGTGGTAGGCAGTTGAACTAAACAGAATAAGCTATATCGATGTTTATACAAAACAGTTTTGTAGATATTGGTACTGTCTTCTCCTAAATTTTGTCCTTCGATTCTGGTAAATGTACTGTTTTGATTGTTATCCCATTTGGGTTTCTCTGTGGTATTGCTGTGAATTGTAACACAGTTTGGTATCAAAAGACATTTTTGTATATAACTGAAGTAAAGCTGCAAGCACGCTGTAGGTTTCACAGGCAGATGAAATGTGCAAGTATCAAATATGTCAAGAAAATTCCAATATTTTTTGAAATTGCTGTGTGAAAAGCTAATGTGACAGTCATTTTCCGACCATTGTCGCTGATATAAAGTTGAAAGAATTCCAGATATGGCTGCAGGTAAATACGCCAAAATCCATATTATTGGTGACATGGTTAATCTTCTGTAAATTACAGGGATTTACTAGTTTTTGATGCGTTGTCTACAAAGTATGGTACAAAAATAACTAATATAAAGGTAAATATCGTTAAAATTAAAATGCGACCAAACTTTCTCATTTGATTTGCTCCAAATATTATCAAATTTTCAAAATCAATATTTTTATGGACGTTTTAAGTGCAAAGTTTTATTTACAATGTTGTAATAAAATAACATATTTATTAGGTTGTCAAGAGTAACGTTCAGCACAAGGTAAAATGAGTCATGGATACATTCTTATGCGCGTATTCTGCTTTGTCCCTCATAAATTTCAAAATTTAATCGAGTTGTCTTTGCACTTTAACCGATCAATCGTTTAAAAATTGAAAACATTTGACAAATACATGGAGCATGGAAAATTATAGAACTAAAATGTTTGTTTTACAGTTCAATAACTTTTCATATCAGTTGTAAAACTATTCTCCAAAACATACAAGAAGGCGTTTTTAAATCATGATTAAAATATTACCAACGGAAAAAGTATGAGCACTGGTCATAATAAAACCCACAAATGAATCTTTCAGACTTAACCGTCGCTACTAAAAAGAATTTAAAAAATACCTTTTGATGATATCCTAATTAACTATTCGATTAAGATCTAAACAAATCGCACTTCACTCTATAATTTTTTACCTATTCGAATTATTTGGCAAGTAGATTAGACAATTCATCCGTCTTCCAAAAACTTTTAATTTAAATTTTTTGTTCTCAACGCAATTTACAAACCCTACGTTCATCTTAATCTATTTATTTTCAACTGCTATAACAAGTTTATCACCACCGTAGTTTGGTTCACAGTCCTTTGAACATTCGTTGTTCTCGAGATTTGTAAAAGAAAAAATGTCAGGCTTATAGAACAAAATAATTGGTAGCATTAGTACGCTGACAGTGCTAAACATGTTTTTCATTATTTCAATTAAAGATGTATTTCTAATTATATAAAACTGTTAATGTACTATGTAATTCCAAACTACAAATGTTATTAAGAAACTCAAAATTCAGAGGAAAATAGAACTACGAAACTTTACTTAGTTGGTTAAAAATTAACATTGTCTAGTTTATACTTGTCCAGTATTAATACTTTTGAAAGCAATGAGGATATGTGCATAAAGTTGGCCCTGTTAATTACTAAGTCACTTCAAAAACCAGGATTTTTCAATCAACATGAGTCTAAAGATGATCTGATGTCAAAAAATTGGAAAACAGAATGTCGAAGTCACATTTTTATAAATTTAATGTAATGAAACGTGCTGCTGCTTTTGCTGGTGTATTGGAAAAATTAGAGGTGAAAAAATATAACTTGGATAAAATATAACCCTTATCAAATCTTTGAAATTTTCAATAATTAAAACTGACACAAAAGTTATAACTGTTTACCTGTACCGAACTATAAGTCTTATTTTATGGTTAACATACTATGCACTCTTGCTTCCAACGTATTTACTCCTGTACCATGTACAATAAAAATGTCATTTCAGATTTTTTACGTGCTATCACTTGGTTTCACAATAACGTATTTTTAAATAGTAGTGGAGACACTAATTGCCCTCTGTAGAAGGAAGGGTTAATGCTACATGTAAATTTGATTTAAACTTAAATGATTAAAAATACAATTCAAGTATATTTAAGTTCGGTAAACACATAGTTTGCGTAACTGCATCAGTAGTATTGCCATCAGTTTTTGTATGCATGAGTAAAACACATATTGATGCCTCACACAAACTCGTACTTTGAAACTGAGAAGCAATACAATTCAACAAAGAAAAATGTAAGTTGCTATTGTTATGCCAATGTACCATGTATTTAGCATTGTTGGTGTTGAATATGAAAAATGCATAAGTACCAAATTGTAAGAGTATGAAGCAAAGCAAAATGTTTGTTTCTGGCTGAATTACCTTATACCTGGAAGAGTAGCACAGCTTATACGTGACACTCTAAAATATTGATACACAGCTGATGAATGTTTCTGTTATTACAAACGTGCATTGGTAAGAACTACATGCTACATCTTAAACTCACTTGATATTTTGCCTATAATGCAAACAGTTACCTTACAAATTTGTTTTAAACTTAAAATAATAATTTGTTTTAGAGTTTAAATGAAACACCAAAATGACGCTCAAAAACAATAAGTTTAACTTGTGCACGTTTTGTTACAAGACCGTCTTAAAGGATGATAGTGAAACCAATTTACTTTTCAATAAATTTCACAAACTTTTGTTTAGGTATGCTGGAAAAGAAAGTGAAGAAAATATGACTATGTCAAGTTCGATTGAATTAGGTAGCTGTAAGGATTGTGGCAATTTGATCAGTGAGTTTTGTGACATGTACCACCAAATTGAAAGCTTAGAACTCCAGTTGCTATTCAAACTTAAAATGTTGGGAAATGTAATGAAATTGGCCGATAAAGTACCTTCAAGAGTAAAGTTATTGGATAAGTTATTAATACATGAGGAAAACGATACTGTATTACAAATAAACCCAGGAGATCATAAAGCAAGTTCCACTCATCAAAGTGACTCGGAAGTTTTTAGAAGTTTAAGATTACAAATTATTGAAAACTGTAAGTAATCACACTATAATAATATTAAAGATATAGCATTCTATTAAGTTGAATACCTGATTTTTATTGGTTGGTTTAACTGTTAATTTATTTTTAGGTAAACGTGGACGAAAGTTTTTATTACTGCAACCTCGAGTTTTATTGAAGAGATTTAATAAGGTTACCAGAAAGAATTCAGAAACATTACCACTATCAACAAAACAAATGACTAGTTCTGACCTAAACTATACTATTGGATGGCTGATGTCCTTTTCTGCGTTGGTTTTCCTTATTTCTTCGTTGCCCAAATGTGAGCCTGAGAACAATAGTGACAACAATATTGATGTCGACAGGGTATCGGATATATTTATATTGGAGGAAAATAATGCAATGTAAGTTAAACATTAAAAGGTCATTTAGCTTTACAAAATATAAAGTCTAATGATTTGGTTTTTCGCAGGAATATTCATGATGAAACCGCCATATCTTTCACCAATATCATGGAAAACGAAGCAATTTTCTCAAATGAGGATGTAAATAAGTACGTCTATAAAACATTTTTTGCATGGAGTGACATTTATTTACAAATCAAGCAAATAATTCATCTATTTTTATAAATTTTTAGGTTAGTAACAAGCTATAATGAACCAATAAATATCGATGTCGTTTCGGAAACCAAATATCAGTTCATTCCCGTGGCAGCCGAAATAAATAATAGTTCATCTATAAAGCCACGTTACCCATGTCAACTTTGCCCACTTATTTGTGCTCGGGAAAGTTCATTGAAAAATCATATGAAAAGAGAACACCGCACACTTCAGCGCAGAAAAAACGGCCTAAATCTCAAGTACCGTTGCGGTCTCTGTAAATCATCGTATTTGAGTTACGGAAGATTACGCATGCACAAGAAAAGCGGTATTCATCGTTTTCTAGAGAAAAGATCAAAATATTTAAAGGGTTCGATGAAAATCGAAGGTCCCTTGGAAGACATAATTCAGCCTTTAAAGTTAACCCTGGAAAATAATGATTCAGATTCTATAAATGAGAAAAAAGGGGCAAAGACAATGAATACAACGATTCGTCAAACAAGAACCCAACGTTATAATTTACGAGTTCAAAGAAAACGACCAAATGGTGACATTGATCCAGCTTTAGAGCAAAGCCAAGATTTCGAACAGGACTCGAACTTTAATGAGACCTCCTCAAGTTCCAGTAAATCTCTATCGGAGAGTAGCGATGACGAAAGTTCCGTTTCTAGTATCAGCAGCCACGAAGATAGTGAAGATTGTGATGATAAAGTTCCACTTTCGAAACGTTTCCATTACTGCACTTTAGACGACTGTAAGTTAAGAAGACCATGCTACACTAAAAAGGCCATTTTGAAAGAACACCAAAAGTTACACAAGCGTGGTCAGTATTCCTGCCAATTCTGTTCCAAAATTGAAATTACCCCCATAAAATTGGCTCTGCACGAAACCGAAATGCATTCCTCATTTCCATCTACATCCACTACCTACGAAAACGATGAAAGTGTATTTTATTGTGCAAGATGTTCGTTTGATTGCAGATTAGAAAGTTTGTATTTTAAGCACTTTGCTTCCGTTCACTTAGGTATTTATAATATGAATGCAGGTAAAGAAGAAGGGAGCATTTTTGAATGTGAAATTTGTAAGAAAAAGTTATCATTAAGAAAAAATTGTGATAAAACTCATTTTAAAACACATCACGACACTAGCACACTAGAAGACCCTGAGAACCAAATACAAAAGTGCGATGAAGTTGGATGCACTGCGTATTTCCTAACGCCAACTCAGTTGTGCATTCATAGAAAACTGGAGCATTTACCCCAATCAATTGACAGTGAAAGTGACAAAGATGACCTAATTGAAGATGTACTCGATTCAGAAAGTTTCAAGTGTTCGTTCTGTTCAAAAGTTTGTCGTTCTCTTAAAGGTTTTCGTCAGCACAGACGTTTATTTCATCGTCTACATCCAAAAAATTTCCTGACCTCACAAGAAAATGTTAAGACCACCGAAATTATTCGAAAATGGAGACGAGCCATCTGTCCGGAAATAAAGTGCACAAAAAGTTTTCTTACTCGAAAAGCTTTGGAAGTACACAAAAATCTGCACGGAACATTTCAATGTAAATTTTGTGAGACTGTTACGGAATATGCGCCAAACTTGGCCGTACATGAAAACGAAATGCACACTGACCTCATCAAAAAAGAGGATAATTCCCATACAAAAATCCAAATAATGTGTTCCAGATGCCCACAAATGTTCCAGTACAAACCAGCTTATATGAATCACTTTGTAAACATTCATTTAGGTATATCCACAATTCACGCGGTTTGTCCCATTTGTAAATTCGAAAGCCACTCTGAATCTTTACGAGCTCATAACATAACAAATCACTACACAGTTGGTATGGACCCATCCAAAATACAAAATTGTAACAAGTGTCCTGCTTATTTTAAATCAAAGTGTCAGTTGACTCGGCACAAACATGTTTCTCATTCCATGAAACCATTGGCGGTTCTACACAAGTGTGGTGTATAAGAAGAATCGTTCAGACTTAAATCAGCTTTAGAAAAACATTCGTATAAAGTGCATGCAAGTGACGCCTTTAAGTGTACTAAATGTGACCGAACCTTTGTAACAGAAAAGGGACTCAAACAACATTTGGGATATATACATGCCAATATGAATACATCTGGAAAAGATGATAAGGGTAATTATACTTGTGTGATGGACGGATGTTACACGAAATACAAAAATAAAGCTTCGTTAGATCGCCACCAAATTTTACACAAGCGTGGCCACTTTCCCTGTAACTTCTGTGAACAAGTTTACGATACAGTCCCAAAACTTTGTGTGCACGAAACCACAAAACATTCGAAAAACCAAGAAAAAGGAGTATTCCACTGTTCTAGATGTCAATATAAAAATAAACAACGGGGACGAATTACAACCCATTTCACAGAAACCCATTACGGTTTAATTACAAGGAAAAGATCTGCGATAAACCAAAAGCTGTTGGGAAACTACAAGTGTAATTTTTGTAAGATTGTTGTGATTTCTTCGTCAGAATTAGCTTATCACGAGGCTGATCATGTTAATACCACGAATGATGGAACCACCACTCAAAAAATTAAATGCCCAAGATGTCCGAATTCATACAAAAGGGATTACTACATAAAACACTACTTGAAGGTACACTTTGATGGTTGTACAAAAGGGAAGCAAACAGTTTGCACAATTTGTCAGCTAAAATGTACCGAGCCAATGAAACATTTTCGAAAATATCACAAAACTGACCACTTGGATGATCCATCCAAGATATTTAAATGCGAGGAAAGTGGCTGCAGCGCGTATTTTCTTAAAGGTGGTCAGCTAATTCGACATGAACGAGGGATGCATCCAAAGGATAAGAACTGGGATGACTGGAATTGCAAGGAATGTGGGAAAAATTTGAAATGCGAAAAAAGTTTACGATCCCACATAAAACATTTCCACCCAAGTTTGGAAGAAAATCCTGAGTTTCAGTTTGCCTGTGAGTTAGCAAACTGTAAAAAGAGATTTGCCAAAAAAGCAGAGCTGGACTATCATCAACAGTGGGGACGTCATACGGCCAGTGTTAGTGTTTTAGAGGGAAAATTTAAATGTGAAAAGTGCGACAAGGAATTTATTTCTAAAAACAGACTCCAAAGTCATGTATCTCAGGCGCATTCGAAAAAATCCTTCGTTTGTCAAGAATGCGGTAAAGTTTTTAAAACGAAGGCCGTCTTAGAAACACACTTATTGTACCATAAGGGACCAGATTCTTGGAAGTTTCAGTGTTCGACTTGTGGGAAGAAATGTGTTACAAAGATTGTTTTAATTGGACATATGAGAACGCATGGAGGAGACAAGCCATTTGTTTGCCAATATTGTGGAGAGAAATATGCTCAGCGACATAACTGGAAGAATCACATGCTTACTAAGCATAAGGATGAGAAGGACTTGCCGGAAGTTCGAAAAATTCAAAGGGTGAATAGAATGTCAAGGAAAGGGACTAAAAAGGGGGATTGTGTTATTTCTGGGGTTAAACAGTAACAGGGTTAGTGGTGAAAAATAAATATAATTTTTGTGAAAAATAATAAATATTTATCTCAGAGGTGCACTGTATTTAATAAAATGCCCTGAAGCGAAGTTTAACAAGTTGAAGAAGTATAAAAAATAGTTGGAAAATATTTTTATTTTTCGGATTCCAATTTTTTTTTTTGATGTTTTAATTAATTAAAAAAAGTTAATTATATAAATTAATTACTTAATTAACTAGACAGAGAATCATTCATTCTATGCATTTCACGTCCTTGTGTTTGCCTTTGTTCATTTTTGCATTATCGTAATTTGATTTTGATTGGTGGGATGTTCAGCAAATGAGAATACACAGCTGGAGTTTTTGTATTTCGGCAAAACAAAATTAAGAAAAAGGTAAACAAAACCAAGCAACAAGTCATTCTGTCATTTTCCAGTTAAGCCTTCCAACTATAGAGAGTATAGCTGTCAATTGCTAAGCTGATAATATTTTAATGGTGTTAAAACTTTAATTTAAAAAAATAATTAAAATACAAAACTCGCCTGATTGTAGTAAGTAGTTAAAGTAATTTAGTAAAATACTAAAACATTATAATCATATAATGGATCTCGATGAGCAAGCAACTCTTCAGCAATTAAACCAGCTGGCTACCCTGTCAGCCCATCAGCCAGATAGTTTCGTAAGTAATTAAAACTTCAAATATATACTTATTCTTCTTTTTAATTATGTTCACCATTTTAATTAATTATTAAGCACACTATATTTAATTTCTAATTACAGTTCTACAGCTACATATTTCCCTTGATTCTTCTCTGTGGTCTCCTCATGTTTCTTCGTGAAGTCATCCTCAAGTCTTCCACCTTCAGGATGAAGATCCCACCACCACCTACCTCCCCAATTGTTCGAGAAATCAACGAAACCGACTCCACATTCCAGCACTTCCTCCAAGCGAAACCCTCCATCACCTCCACCATCACATCAATCTACATCAACAACAAATCAAAATCCCCCTCCTTCTTTGAGGACCCCTACATCCCCACCTTCCTTCACCTCCATGCCGCCCAGATAACCCATCTGAAGGTGTACCACTTCGCCACCTGTCTATTCCTTCCCGAACTCCTCTTCTACTCCAACCTTCCCAATCTTCAACATCTCGACATCTCCTTCACCGACGCCTCCAAAAGAAACTGCATGCAAACCTACAGCACCTCCGGAGGAAGGAACCACCGAAAAATTGTGATCCCCCGTCAAAAGTGCCCATTTCCCCAGAACTTCAAAAATTTTAAAACTCTACAATTAAACTGTATCCTCGGATCCAATCCATATGACACCGGATATGCTCGGGACCTTATTGAATTTTGTACAAATTTGGAGTACCTCAAACATCCGTACTACAGGTCATCAGTTTCGTTGGCCACCCCAGAATATCGTGGAGGTCCTTTTGGTTGTGTAATTAATCATATTGAAAAACGACAAGGAAATAGCAGTGCAGACGCAGACCTTCGAAATCTTCAGTTTTATGATCTGGAGCATCTGGATCCGAATGACGAGGAGGAGAACTTTTCTTGTGATTTTTGTATCCTGGTGAAATGCTGCTATGACCATGGCGTCAAGTTGGTGAATGTTCATAGCGACCTTTTGGAAATGGTCACGGCGGTATTCGAAGATAATCCGGAGGTATATACTGAGCCATTGATAAGTTTGAGAAATGTGACGGGACACACTTTTTCTTATGAGTTGGGAAACTTGGAGAAGTTGGTTATCGAGAGTACCAGGTTATCAAGCTATGCGGATACTTGGACGTGGAGTGATGAAAAGGAGGATGACCCCCCACCGCAATGGCCTAGATTGAAGATTTTGGATGTGACTATTGATTCGGATGTGTTGTTTGGAGATGAGGAGTTTCCAGAGGAGGGTACCGAGGAATTGTTGAACTTTCTGTTTGGAGGATTGGTGAAGAGGGAGGGATTGATGGAGTTGGCAATTAGGTATTCCGGGGATTTGTATGATTGTGTGGAGGAGATGCTTCCAGTGCCAATGGTGAAGAATATTACGAGGTGCTGTCCTTTTTTGAGGAAGTTGACTTTGAGTAATTGGCTGGGTGTGGGGGAGGATTTGAGAGGGGTTTGGGAGGGATTGAAGGATTTGGAGGAGGTGGAGTTGGAGGATTGTGGAACTTTGCGGCTGGGGGCTTTTGTGGATATGAGAAATGGGGGGTGTGGGGATTCGGGGATTTTGAAGTTGAAAAGTAATTTTATTTATTATTTCGGTTGGTGGAGGTGTAGACGTAGAGTAATTAGTAATTTAATTGGTTATTAAACTTAATCATTCTGTTTTTGTTTTTAGAGCTGAAGAAGATGTCGTTGAAGGGGCTGCACCTGATGCCGAATATTTGTGATTTGAGTTTTCAGCTGGTGTTTAGGCATTTGAAGGTGAAGGAGTTTTGTTTGACGAGTGAGGTGCCTTTAACTTCAGTAAGATAGATATTTTTTTAGAAATTAATGTTTTCATTTAAACTAGTTATTCGCTGAGTGAGAGGATTTTAATGATGTGGTTTGGTTTGGTTTGTTTGTATTTTTTGTAGATTAGCTTGGCTGGGATTGAGAGTCTGCTTACTGGAGAATTTTACAAATCAGTGGAAAAGTTTTCGTTTGAAACATGGTCATTGGATGGGGTTTCGAAGGTGGAGTTCAAAAAATTAGAATTAAAGTTTGGGCTTTAGAGGAAGTCACGAGTCATTTAGTTTTTTAAATGTGTTCAAAGTCGAGAATTAATTCTAAAACAGTATTTTCATTAAATCGGTGTTAATTTTTTTTGAAGGTTTATAAAAATCAGTACAATAATAAGGTTGTCTCGTAACATGTCATGGATAAAGGGTAAATGAATGCGAGGGTATTTAGATATAATTAATTGTCAGATAAGAGTATACTTTGCTAAGATAAAATTTGTAATTTTCGCAGGTGTTTGAGAAAAAAGTTTACTCGCTTTGCGATTATATTTATAAGTATGTATTATATAGGGAAATAAAGTATGTGGAAATTATAGCAAGTTTTGATATAAATGTGAGCTTAACAAGTACAAATTGTTTGTTCCCAGAAGGAAATATCGCTTTATTTTTGTAAACAACCATCTGTCGTTTTTGGAAAGGGTTGTATTTTTTGCTTAAACAAAATAAGTTTCATGTAAGACTAATGATGGTACTAATACAACCTCAAAAAGTCAATATTTTAAAACAATTGTATTTGACCAGTAGACCTGGAATGCAAATCAATAAATAAATTCAAAACATATTTTGCAAAAGAAATACAAAACACGATAAGTTGAGTTGTTTATTAAGTCTTTTAATATTTTAATGCTCTTAAAATCTACAAATCTAGTTTTATCTTTTAATATATTTGTTGCTGTAATACATAAGTACTATTGAAAGCTAAAAGGATTACCTACAGCGATAAAAAATCAATACTTCTATGTTTTAGAAGGCTATCATTGCATCAATACTAAAGTTAACAATATTCGAATAATAATTCACCCGAGTATCTTTTTCAAACTTGGCATATCCATAATAAAAATACACAGGTTGCTGCGCCTTCATCTTTTTCTTCCAATATTTGAGCGGACCCTTTTGACATAACACTCTGGAATTCCATTGAAATAAAATGTCAATTCTTATTTCATTAAGTTTTATAACCAATGGAACCGTTTGAGTTATGATTATATATCCAATCACAGCTATGCCTAAAACTACCAAGTAAATTTCTGTTGGAACTGGTTTCCTTCCGGCAACGATAATCCAATTCATAGCAATTGTTAGAACAAAGCCAAAACCCATAAACGCACCAGCGATTCCAGCAATTATTTTCATACCTGTTTGGTTAGTGCAGTGCAACATATGATAAAGAAGCAACGTTTTTAAATCCAGGGGCGCCTTTCTTATAATTCCTAATATTTTTAGATAAATGCAACAAACAGTCATAGTGGGGATGCTTATGAAAACGTATATCCTGGACGACTCCAATGTAGTCCATTCAAAGTATATGAAAGTCACTAGTACCACTATGTAATTGATTAGAGGAGTATCTAACATGTATGGACAATGGATTTTAAGTAATTGACCGATTGAATCAAATCCTAAATAGATGAGTATCGATCCCTGAAGTAATCCAGCTAGGATGAGAACTATAGCAATCCCATTAACAAACAACCCATTTATGTCCACCTTACTTTTTTTACCAAAGCCATTGAATTTAAAAAAAAAAATTATATAAAAGTATGTTCTGTATTTTATTTGATATATATACAACATTTAAACAATATATATACATTACCATGTTTTATGAGATTGATGTATGAGCCATTTTTGACATGTCCTCCATTTTGCAAATTGTGTTTAGTTACATGCCTTTCGACATCCAATAAAGAGTTGAAATAGTGCAACCCTATTGTTTGAAAGTTTAGCTGGAGAATGATACCAAGCATCACTCCAAGTGCAATCATGTTAGCAATAGCAAAATTAATCAGTATTGCATATATTTTGTCTGGTTTTGAGGTTAGACTCCAGGTTATAATATGCAGGTACAAGAACACGTTGATTATTTGAAGAATCAAACATGTAAATAGCCAACGTTGATTTTTCTTTTGTGACTCCACAACAAATTTTCCATTTTCGATATCCATTTTAATAGGGAATGGGTAAGGCAATACTGAGTTGTATACAAAGTTGCTTAGCTCCCAAGCCTTCCAGAAAAGGGGAGTTGTCATTTTGAGTTAGGAAATGCGACGTATTTAATTTTTGTATGGAAAATATAGCAGATCAAGTTATTTTGGAAGTAAAAAAGAAACTTTTAGTTGAATATTTGGGCGCAATTTTTCTCATAAGACGTTCAAATGTGTAGTGGTAGTAAAACTTGAGGTGCTCAAAGTATTGTTGCAATTCGTAACCATTATGCATTATAACTATACGTTAATATTAAAATAGGCAAAATATAAAAACATGTTTGTTATCGCGAACTTTAGGACAAGCTTGTTTTTCATTTTTAATCGTAACGAAATCTTAATGAAATATTAAAAAATAGTAGATTCATGCGAAACTAGTTCAGTCGGTTTGAAGTCATAGCCAGAGCACTCATCTATGTCAGCGCAGACATCCACCAAGACCTGAACGTATG